>PYAF01001048.1:133314-144588 GCA_007407185.1 Glycine tomentella
AACTTCCTTTACAAGCATTTAATCGATTACAGGCTATTGGTAATCGATTACAACAAACAAATTCATCATCTTATAGCCTTCTTCATGGATTTTCAAGAGATTTATCTTGGACTGAATATGATCTTGAAGTATTTGAGCCCTAGCCCTTGTCATTGACCCTTTAATCACCAAAGGAAGTATCTCCATTTGGAATTCCAAGACTTCCTTCCTTGCCTTGGTTTTTGGATTGCATCACTTGTCGTCCAATACCTGAATAGGATCATCTACTTAAAGGCACATCTACTCAGGATTTACATGGACGCCTATGGATTATCCCAAGGAAGATCATCCACTTAAGGGCACATTCCCAAGGGGTCCATAGTCCACTATTCTCTGGCCAGAGAATTATCACCTAATCTCATAGTCAATATAAAGCATGACACTCTCACCGTGTCAATCTAACATCAATACCAACATGTCATCAAGGCATTTCCTCAAAATCACAGCAACACACAACATCAGTGCAGAGCGTAACACTATCACAGTGTTAGCTTATCATTCCTCACAGAACACAATCATAGTGTTTATCAATCATTAGAATACCATAGGTATTTCTCTTATACCCCAATACCTCTCGTCCTCTATCCTAGTGTTTAGTTAACACTAATTACCATATATATATGTCTGATGTATCTATCAGCACGCCAATATCATTCCTAACACAATCACAGTGTTAGGTTTATCACCAATCATAGAACACTAGCACCGTGTTCATCTCATCATCATACAATACTATCATCAATCAGAACACTAACATAGTGTTCGTTATCAACATGAAGTACATAACTAATAAAACAGTAACCCCCAAGCAGGGAAATCATTCCAAGAACATTGAGCTTACCTGGCATGACCGTATTTTATCATACTCCTCAGATGAGTGATCCACGCTACTGACACCTTCGTGTCTCACCTTCTGGCAAATCATACAGCACAGATAGTATCAGAATCATTATACAAGGTATCTGACAACGGTTCTCAACCGTTGAAACGAAAGGAAACATGATTCCTTTCCATAGCTTCCCAATCCTCTATCTTAAGGTCATCAGTTCAACCACTTCATAGGCCACTCACAGATCCTTAGTAGGACCATTCTCAGCCTGACCATGGCCTTAGAGTCTTTCTAAGACTCTAGATTAGTCAATTCACTGTTCTATAAGTTCATAAACCAGCAGTTGTCAAATATGGCCAAACCAGACATATTAATGCATATTCACCATTTATTTGGCCTCATGTACAATTCATGTAAAGGCACTTAGGTTCAGACCTATCCTAGTACCTTCCATTTACTTCAACCTTCTTCCTACTCAGACCAATCTCAAGCTTTAAATCAAACTTCATCAGAACTTCAATTTCAAGGTTCTATATTCCTCAGAACACCCTCCTGATCATATTTTTCTAAAGAACCTATGCCTAATTCCAGTCCTAACACAAACGGGTTACTATTCACCCCATTACCCATTTCACAAATTAAACGGTGAAAGCTGAGTTTCTTACCTCAAGACTGTTGAATACGGTCGGAGAATCCCTTCTCCCAGCTCTGGCACTCTAGAATTGCTTCCTTCTCCCCCTCAGAACTCAGTTCTCTCTGAGGTTCCTCAGGGAATGGGGTTTTCTCTCAGATCTCAGGCTGGAATTTGGTTCATACAAAGTTCTAATCATGTTTATTGGTGATTAGGAGGTGTTTAGGTGAGGTGTGATGAAGTTATGGAGCTTCTCAAGCTCATCCATGGCTGCCTGGGTCAGAGGAGGAAGAAGAACAGTGTTTTTCCTCCAAAAATCGTGTGAATGGCCTTTTATACTTGGCCTGCCAGAGGTCTGGCGCTGATCGCGCCACCTCTGGCGCTAACCGCGCCAATATGTCGGTGTCTGTGGCACCAACAGCACCACGCTCGCGCCATCCGCGCGACAATCCAGAGACCTTGGCGCCATCCGTGCCACTACTGGCGCTATCAGCGCTGGATGTATAAACCCTGGCGCCCCTCGCGCTGAAATGGTGCCTTCAGCGCCAAAATCCAGTAACAATGGCACTACCAGCGCCACCATGGCACCATCCGCGTCAACTTCCAGTTACCCTGGCACTAATCGCGCCAACCCTGGCGCTACCCGCGCCACACTCCAGACATGGTTTTCTCATGTAAGACTCTGGCGCTAACCGCGCAGAACTCGCGCTGGCCGCGCCAGAGATGGGGTTATTATAGAAGAGAGGTTAGGGATGAAGATGGAAGACACCATGGAGAAGCTCTTCAATAAGTCTAGGAAGAATCACCACAATAGCTTGAAGCCATTGATAAGAAACAAGAGGTTCTTGCACAAGAACAAGAGAGAAACTCTCACACAAATTTCAGATTTGTAACCAAAGTTAGTTACATTCAGTTTGTGGACAGCTTATATAGGCCACAAAATTACACATCAAATGCACATGAAATGACAATTCACATGAAGCTTGAAGTGCAACAAAAGGAGCCTAAATGCAAGTTAAATGAAGCTTATGGTGCAAGCTTCCCTAAGTGACCCTTGGCTGTCCCAAATTCAAAATTGGTGCAGTATTTTTAGCTTCTAAGTGCAGCCAACAAGTTTACTAAGTTGCTACACAAATTACATACAAGTGCACCTAAACTTCTTTACACAATTTCACTAAAAGACCTTTTTATTTGTCTCAACTTAAGCTTCTAACAAGTGCTGGAATTTATTGAATTAAATTGGACTTGAGACATCAAAATCCAGCCCTTGTTCTCCTTGGATTGGTGTGTTTCCTCATGCTTGTCCAAGTTAGCCTTGATGTGGTCTTGAAGGGCATGAGTTCTAGCTCTTGTCATGGGTCCTTTAAAGCTCACCAAAGGAAGTGCTTCAAGCTCTCCTTCTAGACCTTTGACTTGGAATGGACCTTCATCAATAAATACCAAGAGTTTTAGATTAAATCTGAACTCATCCAAATCCCAACATCTAAAAATCAATCTTAAAATCAGTTCACAACCAATATATGCGTAACAATCAAGTATAAGTAGGTTAGTCAAAATACTCTAAGGCCTTACAAATATAAGAAAGAAGCATAATACTCACAATGTTCACAAAATAGAAATAACAAAATGTAAGTCTCAAGTAAATGGACTCCAACATAATGGGCAATAGCAAGTGAACTGTCAAGTTCCCCACTACTCTAAATGATATATTCAAATATCAAGTTGGTCATCCTCCTCAGGATCCCATTTATTAAGCTTTCCTCCATCTCTGTCATCCCCTAAAGAATGTCAAATATGAATTTCATATTATCATGAATTCAATCATTTGAATAAACTACTAAAAATGTCTAGTTATATTAAAATAACTTAGCATTATGTCATCAGGCAAAGAAGAACATATACCAATGTCATAAAGCATCATAATATCATGGTCATAAGCATCAAGCGTGTTTCATAAATTATGAACAAGGCCTAAATAGTTTAAGTTATAAAGAGCCATCAACCTAAGTTTGTTTGTAAGATAGTAACGATTGCCTTGTTTCACAGAATAAGACTAATAGTCATGTCACTTACAATAACCTAGTCTTGTAATGTCAAGGTTCAATTAAGAACAAGACCAATAGGCATCTTATACAATCAACTATTTATATGTTTCAATTTGGAATGTCACAGTTACTAGTTCCATAAAGCCAAATAATCTAGCATCAAGTTTGGAATGAGATCATTTAACCAAAAGGATAGGCCAACCTGGTAGGATTGTATCATCAAATTTGGAATGACACAAGCTTCCCAGATATTGGATTAAAATCATCTCATCAAGTTTGGAATGAGATCACTTACCCTTTTCAAAATAGTTAGCAACCATGATCATCGATGAAAATATAAATTGTGCTTATCATTTGGCCAACAAAGGAAAATTTGATAATTCAAAACACATAATTAAAGGTAAGTAAATGATAATTAGGACTTGTCTACATAGTCTTTAACCTCATTCCCCCATTGTTTTGAATAATCGATCTTTAGGAAAACCTTTTGTGAGAACATCAGCCATGTTATCCTTCGATCTCACATCGACCAAGGTGATAACTTCTTGTTCTCTTAGATAATTCAACAATGCATGCTCTCAGTCTCACATGTCTTCTCTTTGAATTAAAGAAAGCATTCTTTACAACTTGAATTGTTGCTTTATTATCACAAAATAAACTTAAAGAATTAATCTTTAGTTGAGTCAAAGGAATATCCATAATCAGATTCTTTATCCACTCTGCCTCTTCACTAGCTAAGGCTAAAACAAAAATTTCTGATTCCATTGATGACAACGCAATACAAGTTTGTCTAATGGATTTCCAGGTAACAGCAGCTCCACCTAGAGTGAATACATATCCATTGGTGGATTTACTATTTCCAATTTCTGACCACCATGAGGCATCAGAATATCCATCCACAATTGGAGGATAACCAGAATAACATAGAGCATAATCTTTAGTACCTTTAAGGTATCTCATCAACCTACTTAAGGGCATCCTAATGCTTTTTACTAGGATTACTAGTGAAACGACTCAACATGCCAACTGCAAAGGCTATGTCAGGTCTAGTGCAACTCTTAGCATTCATGAGACTACCTATCAGTTTTGAGTACTTTAACTGATCCACACAAGTCCTTTCATTAGGACTCAATCTTTTGTTATAATCATATGGTGGCTCACTCGGTTTACACTCACTGTATCCCCAGATAGAAAGTAGCTGCTCAATATAATGATTTGGCTAGGAGAGATAACTTTTCTGTCAAAGCTTACTTTCATACCAAGTATGGTATTAGCTATACCAAGATCTTTCATGTCAAATTTTTTAGCTAAAGTGGTTTTCACATCACTCACTATAGAATGATCGGAGCCAAGAAATAACATGTAATCAATATACAAGCATATAATGACTATCTTATTTGACTTGAAACAATAGTAAAGGCATTTATCTGAATAATTGGACTGAAAGCCATAGCTCTTTACCACCTTGTCAAACTTAAGATGTCACATCTTAGGTGCTTGTTTAAGACCATGCAAAGATTTGTTCAATTTACAAACTTTTTTTTTCTCAAGGCCTTTCATGACATACCCTTCAGGTTATTCCATGTAGATTTCTTCATTTAACTTTCCATTTAAGAAAGCGATCTTTACATCCATTCGATGCACTACAAAGTGTTCAATAGATGTCAAAGCAAAAAGAATTCTTATAGTTGACAAATGACATACAGGTGAATAAACGTAAAAAAAGGTATATTCCACTCTGTTTTTCAAAGCCTTTAGCTACTAAACGTGCTTTATATCTAGCTATTGATTTGTCAATATTCAGTTACTTCTTTAATACTCACTTATAGCCTATAGCCTTAGCCTTTTTTGGCAAATTGAGTAGGTTTTTAAGTGTGATTCTGTAGCAAAGAACTCATTTCATCATCTATGGCTTCTGTCCACAGTAAGGATTCCCTACATCTCATTGTTTCTTGATAGAAGAATGGATCATCCTCTATATGGGAAGTGACAAAGTCCTTACCAAAACTTTTAGAAACTTTATCTCTTGTAGATTTTCTAACTTGGATTGGTTCAATAGCCAGTTGTGTGAGATTAGTGTCAGAAGTACAAGCTACAGATTCTACACGAGACTCTGAAATCATATCTGTATATCTAAAAACCTTTAAGACAAGATTTCTAACAAACTTTTACTTAAAGAATTTTGCATCTCTAGATTTTATTACTGTGTTAGTAGATAGATCCAAAAGTCTATCTGCAGCACTATCTTCTACACTACCTAGATGTACACAAGTAGTCATTCTCTACCTTAGGCCTTTTAGGATCTTATATCCTTACATAGGCAACACAACCCCAAGTTTTAAGGGTATCAATATCTACAAGGATGTTTGTGTCATATCTCATAAGGTGTATTAGACAATTTAGAGTGTGACAAGCTGTTTAAGATGTGATTAGCAGTTAAAACAGCTTCTCCCTAATAGGAGGAAGACATGCCAACTATAAGTAACATAGAATTTAGCATTTCAATTTAAGTTCTATTCTTACGCTCAGCAACACCATTTGATTGGGGTGAGTAAGGAGCAGTAGTTTCAAGTATTATGCACTCCAAAGCACAAAATTCCTTGACCCATTCATTGAAATTCTCCTCTATCACTTCTAAACCTTTTAATTTTCAAATTAAGTTGATTTTCAACTCTAGATTTAAAAGTCTTACACTTTTCAAAAGCCTCATCTTTCGATTTTCAACAAATAAATATGACAATATCTAGAAAAATCATCTATGAAAGTGATTAGATACTTTCGACCCCTCTGATAACATAGTTTTTAAAGTCACAAAGATCAGAATGTATAAGCTCAAGAAGTGTTGTGCTTTTTGAAATCGACTTAAAAGGTTTTCTAGTGATCTTAATCTATGCACACACTTCACATTTGTCAAATCGAATAGAAATATCTAATGCAATGTTGTGAGTTTTAGATAAATGTTGCATTTTCCTATAGTTCACACGTCCAAGTCTATTATGTAATAATTTTGGATCAATCAAAGTAGAACTAACATGGTTTATGCTATCAGTATCTAAACTCAGTTTATACATGCCATTAATCATAAACGCACATCCAAAGTAACATGAGTTAACAGATAAAGTTACTCTACCATTCATAGTTGAAAAAGAAATACCATCTTTATCAAGTAAACTCGTAGATATTAAATTCCTTTTAGGTAAAGGTACTACTTTAACATATTTCAAAGTTAGTAACTTACTTGAAGAAAGCACCAAATTAGCAGTTCTAGCATGAGTCACCTCTGCCTCACTACCATTACCATTTTTCACGGTGTCTTTCACTTCTATGACATCAGTGAGTAAATTCTCATCATTTGTTGCATGACAGATAGCACCACTATCCAACTACCACTCATAAGAGACACTACCATTAGCATATTAGACTCATTTTGTGGTGTGTTGTTCTTTGACATCTTTGGTAGCTTACACTTTGCTGCCAAGTCACCCCACTTTCCACAGTTATGGCACTTGTACTTCTTCTTCTTGAAGATAGTCTTTTTGACCTCTAACTGTGAAGACGATTCACCTTTTAGTGACTTAGAGTTTTTCTGATATTTATAGGAATGTGAAACTAAGTTGGCAACTGACTTTTGTTGTCCTACTTGTTCCAAACTCTTCCTACAAATGTTTTAATCTTCAATATGAATATACCTTTTTATTTCATCCAACCCCATCTATTCTTTTAGTCTGTGCATGTCAGTCTTAAAAGCATTCCATTCAGCAGATAGCTTAAAATCCTCCAAAGTATACCAAACCTTCTAAATTTTTGAAAAACAACATTGTAGAGGTGAAATTTGTCAAATCAAACCCCGAAAATGAATCTAGAACGTCCAAAAACCTTAGCAACGACTATTTTGGATCGTTGGAGACTTGCTGAAAACTCGCCAGAAAAGTTCACCAGAAAGTCATCGGTCGCTGGCAAAGTTCGCCGGAAAATGAACCATTCGCCGAAAAAGTTTGCCAGAGAAGCGAACCAGTCGTTGGAAAGTCACTAGAAAACTGTAGAAACTTCCAACAGTTGTATCTCCTTCGTTTGACCTCTGTTTTATGCAAGTGACCAGTCTAAATGATCGTCTCGACGAGTAGAAAAATCCCACAAGGTTTCAACTTGTGAAATCGGTTGAAATTTCCAAGATCTAGACTCAAAGGTTGCAGCTATAGAGTTTTCAAACTCAGATCCCGGTCAATCCTTCTGTCGAAACACGAAAATGATCACACCCTTGAGTTCCTCTCGATGAGATCTTCGAAACAACACATTACTCAACAGTGTTACCTCCAGCATAGGTAGAACCCTAGTGATATAGCAAGCTATTGAGCTCCAACCCATATGGACTCATATAACTATACAATAACTTATTGGGCTTATATGTGAACATATTAATATTTAATATATATATATATATATATAATATTCAACATTAAGTGCTAAAAATTGCATTTTGTTAATAAGTTGTGTTTCTTAAAATGCTGACATGAAAGCTTTATATAAGGTTTTTATGACCTATAATTTTACAGTATTGTCGAGTGCTTTGCTTTCCTTGTATGTACAAAGTGGTCCAATCCAGTCATTCATAGAAATTCAAGAGAATGTGTAGCCTTCAAGACATAGGAGGTCATTTCATGAAAGTACTAATTATTGTATTGCAGGTATGTCACTTGGTTGTAAGTCTCTTTTTGTTCCTCTCTCACTATGTAGTATATTATGGATTCGTTGTTAGGAGAATTACCCCAAAACATTCAGGCAGTGCCATGCCCTTCTTTCCTTTTAGTTCATACGAAACTTGTAAAAAAAATCTATTGATTTTATTGGAGACATTGGTCAAGGTCTAGGGAAACTGTAAAACTTATATAGCTTGATTAGATATTGAGAAATATGTTATTAATTTTGTTTGAACTTTGTTATTTCATTTTTTTTTGTTTATTCTGTTTAACATATGATTTAAGAATCTTATTTTATATTATGATTTAAGAATCATATTTTATATTAAATTAATATTTTTTAAATCAATTATTTTAAACTTCATTCTTGCATAAGTGCTTGTCAATGTGTTTTCTGGCTTATTTTAGTCTATAGTTTAGAGGCAGAACTTAAAAATGCTTTACATTAATTAGAATTTAATCAAACATGGATACAATCAGTCTATTTTTCATCCAAAAATACTTTACTTATTTGAGTCTATTAATCTTGTCACATTACCAAACTATTTTCGGCAAGTATACTATTATATGTTCCTTAGAAGTACAACTCTAACTTTCTTCCTGGTATTTTTGCTTATAATATTGTCGCCACCGCTCTCTCAAATGGGCTCAGACGTCTGATGTACTCTACTTAAGAGTTGAGATGCCTGATGCGCAATTTTATAATAGCAGAAAGGTCTGCCCCTACCCTTACAAGGATCAAATAAAAGAGCCTTTGATTCTATATTTCACAACAAAAAATACCATAGAAGGCAGCACACTAAAGGAGCACTAGGACATTCATTGGCCAAGTCTCTGTGTTGTCACTCATTGCCATTTTTGGAGCTGCCACCACAGCCATGGTAAATTAGTCTCATAGAAGAACTTTTGGCTTATCTTATATCCATAGACTACAGTTTTGCTGATAGTGTCTATACCTCTCAAAAAAGGATTGATGGTCTCCTGCTCATGAATTTCAATCTAAGTATTCTATATATTTCTGCTCAACTTGCTTGTTAATTTGATTACTGGAAATTTTGGTGTATCTACCAACATGGTCTTGTGTCAGACATGAACTTGAAAACACTTAGCATTTCTCTTCTGCTCATGAATTTCAATCTAAGTATTCTATATATTTCTGCTCAACTTGCTTGTTGATTTGATTACTGGAAATTTGAGGTACATTTTTTATTTTTTTCCCTTGGATCAACGATTTAAACTTATATTTCGTATGGTAACTTTAAGTTACATTTTAAGTCTGAAATTGGGCTTGTGAGTTGTTAGTAAAGCATTTGTCTCATTTCCAAGTATGTATATGTAGCCTTTGCTGCAAAACATAATCTTGTTTTGTGCCCTGTCTTCCCGTGTCTCATATGCCTTTGCTTGGTTTTTGACACGTAATTGTTGGAGTTTTTGTTTAAACTCCATGGGTTATGAATAAGAGGTGGTTAACAATTCAAAATAATAACTACTCCTAACCGCTCTTGGGAAAGGTTAGAAAAATAACTACTCCCAACCGCTCTGATAACCAACGGTTACGATGATTCATCGCCAAGAGTCGCGATGGTTTACCGGCAACTCTTCACCAGGGTTGTTTGTTGTCTATAAATAGACACAGAGACAGTCAGAAAAGAAAAAGTAAGAAAAACTGATAGAGTTTTGATAGTTAATCTTTTTTTATATTCTCGCTTAGATACTAGTGCATTTTCCATATCACATAACTTTGTGGTTCCTCAAGCATTAGCTTTGTTCGTTTGGGCTGTTGATTTGAAGTACCATCAATCTTCAGACGTTGATTCGTTCTATCCTGGGAGACAATTGTTCATCAACCATTGGCATCAATTGGAGGGAACAAATTGTCTTAAGGAGACAACATTGTTGGGCTCGGATCTTTTCATCTCTTTGCATCTGTGTCTGATTCATACTTATCATACAGGTTCTGTTTAAATTTTTTTTTTGTACAGTTGTAGTAGATTATATTGTTCCTCCTGACTACTCAGATTCTGACCCTTGTGCAATTGGATATATTCCAATTCTAAATTAACTAACAGATTTAACAATCTTAAGACAATTTGGTATTGAATCTGGGTTCAGTATATTCTATCTTTTTGTATTATATACTGTTGTCTACTCTTTGTACTTTTGAATGATTAATCTGTGTGATTAATCAGTGTTTCTATTTGATCTGTGTGAATAATCAGTGTTTCTGTTTGATCTGTGTGATTAATCAGTGTTTTTGTACTTTTCAAAATTACCTTTTTCTTCTGTTGATAGATCAACTGAATTGGTAAATTTAATACATACTGATATATGTGATACGAAATCTGTACCATCTAGGGGTAATAAGAAATATTTTATTACTTTTATTGATGATTGCAGTAGATATTGTTATGTCTATTTACTTAATAGTAAGGATGAAGCACTTGTGGCTTTTAGACAATATAAAAATGAAGTTGAAAATCAACTTAACAAGAAAATTAAGGCTATAAGGAGCGATCGTGGGGGAGAATATGATGGCCCCTTCGAGGAATTCTGTATAGAATTTAGGGTTATACATCAGACGACTGCTCCTTATGCACCACAATCAAATGGGATTGCAGAAAGGAAAAATCAGAAATTAAAAGAAATGATGAACGCTATGTTAATCACGTCCGGTTTACCACAAAACTTGTGGGGGGAAGCCATTTTGACGGCAAACTATATTATTAATAGAGTTCCTCACAAGAAGACAAAGAGCATACCATACGAAGTATGGAAAGGAAAGCAACCATCCTTGAAATACTTGAAAGTGTGGGGGTGCTTGGCTAAGGTCGCGATTCCTAAACCCAAAAGGTTGAAGATCGGACCTAAAACCGTGGATTGTGTATTCATTGGTTATGCACTTAATAGTAGTGCTAGTCGATTTTTGGTTTATAAATCCGATGTCTCAGATATACATGTTAATACGATTATTGAATCAAGGGATGCTAGGTTCTTTGAGGATATATTTCCGTATAAAAAGGCATATGAACCAAG
>PYAF01001048.1:144688-168321 GCA_007407185.1 Glycine tomentella
TGTTTCTCGCCGAGGAATCACACTTGCATACATATTCATATGCATTTAGTCATGTTGAATTGATCTCTTATTCATGTGGGGGATTGTTGGAGTTTTTGTTTAAACTCCATGGGTTATGAATAAGAGGTGGTTAACAATTCAAAATAATAACTACTCCTAACCGCTCTTGGGAAAGGTTAGAAAAATAACTACTCCCAACTGCTCTGATAACCAACAATTACGATGATTCATCGCCAAGAGTCGCGATGGTTTACCAGCAACTCTTCACCAGGGTTGTTTGTTGTCTATAAATAGACACAGAGACAGTCAGAAAAGAAAAAGTAAGAAAAACTGATAGAGTTTTGATAGTTAATCTTTTTTTATATTCTCGCTTAGATACTAGTGCATTTTCCATATCACATAACTCTGTGGTTCCTCAAGCATTAGCTTTGTTCGTTTGGGCTGTTGATTTGAAGTGCCATCAATCTTCAGATGTTGATTCGTTCTATCCTGGGAGACAATTGTTCATCAACCTTTGGCATCAATTGGAGGGAACAAATTGTCTTAAGGAGACAACATTGTTGGGCTCGGATCTTTTCATCTCTTTGCATCTGTGTCTGATTCATACTTATCATACAGGTTCTGTTTAAATTATTTTTTTTTTGTACAGTTGTAGTAGATTATGTTGTTCCTCTTGACTACTCAGATTCTGACCCTTGTGCAATTGGATATATTCCAATTCTAAATTAATTTATTTTCTTTGTAAAAACCATGTGTTTGGTTATTAAATTGATCTGATAATGATACTGCGGTGATATTTATTATGATTGAAGTTATTGAATCTGTCTTGTTAATTGGGATTGATTCCTTCCAAACATGCTCTTCTGATGCCTAGACTAGATCCTGAAGTGGTTGCCATGCTTACATCGGAATTAACAACCTCAATTGCTCTAGAAAAGGTTGACTAATATAATATTGTCTCCTTGCTTCAGATGTATCCTTATTTCTTAGTATTTGAAATGGTTGGTTTTTCACTAGATTTCTTTTATGGAATTTTGATTTCTAGTCATTTTGTTAATGGCAAGGGTCTTTTGTGACGTTGCATGCAATAATTTACAGGCACATGCAATGACAAAGCAAGGTCAACTTAAGAGAGGAGATGGCTTACCAGTACAAGCTTGGAAACTTTGAGGTGAGAGTTACATAATAAACTCCTTTTTTGAGATTGGATTTTAGCTTTTAAGCCTCACCTAAAACTAGCTGCTATTTTAGGTTGTTGCTGCTATCCAGAGAAGGTTTGATCCTGATGCTGCCATATAGTTGGACATACTTACCGAAAATTGAAGAGTTGGGTGATACGATAACACTGTTCCCGTCACCATGAGGATTAATTTTATTAAATTTGTTTATAAATTTAATCTAAGGACATTGTTTAATTTGGTTTTGTTTATAAATTTTATCTTTCACCATAATAAAAGTTTAAATGTTGTTTGGTGCAAGCTAATTTGGAAACAAAAAAAAATTTGAATAGTTTCCTATATTATTTAATATTCAATAATCCTTCCTTTAATTATATTATGTTTTCATAAAATTTAATAATAAGAAAATAAAATATATTTAGTTTAATTTTCATTATTATATGACTTTTACCTACAGTTGGATGTTGTAGGTATATGTTAATGACTTTTACCTACACTTAGAGCTTGTATGTATACGTTAATGACTTTTAGGATAATTTGTAAGTACTACCAGTAATGACAGACAAATATAATCATAGATAAAGATATATTTGTTGATAAAACTTGTACCTAAAGACTAATAATTGTCACTATACGATCCCTCAAAGTTGACGAAAAAAGTGTCTGTAGGTAAATGTCAATTATACTTTTATCTACATATTATTAACTTATAATTACAAATTTTGTTTGTAGGTATAAGTCAATTTTGTTGTGGTGACATCGATTTTTTTATAAAAAACTAATGTTAACGTAGAGATCAAAAACCTATTTTCTAATAGTGAGCCCTTAATTAAAAGTATTTTTTTTACATTAAAATGAATAGTAAGTTAAGCATTACTACTTTTTTTATACACTTTACGGATAGATTCATTGGAAAAATAATCTTATTCAAAATAAATGCATGTTACCATTTGCTTATAAGCTATACAATTAAGGTAATGGTAGTACAGAATAACGTGAAATATGCACACTAGCTACTACTTGTTTTCTTGTGCATGCTAGTTAACAACAGAAAAGAATCTTGAGAACTCCCTTGGCGTCAAGTAACATCCAGCTTGGTGACGACGTGCCTGGGGATCCGGAACCTGTCTCTTACTCTCACATGAAAACGAAGCCAAAATTTAGTCATTTTGACAAAGAAAAGAATGCACAAAACTTTCGTTTGCATTCATCCCATTTTGACATTGAAAATAAAAAATGCACCAATTAAGTTTGGCGTTTGCGTTCATCCTCACGTGTCTCTTACAGACAAGAAGAAAAATTATTAGACCTACCTATGATTTTCTTTTTTCTTTACACCAAGCTTGTTTTTGAAAGTAGAGTAGTTAGAATTTATATAAGAAATCTAAATTTATTTTATCAATTAAAGTTCCTTTATTTTAGGTCATCCTTGTTCTTCACCTCTTTGGGTTATGTACTCGAGACTGATGGATGGTATATATGCTTCGGTCGATATTGGACCAAACAAAGGTTCAATCTTTATAGTTGCTCTGCTACTGACTAAGAAGAACCGAACATTAAATTTGCGATTTCCATACATATTTAGGATTGGCCAAAAAGAATATATTAATATGGGTATAAGGAATACTCCGACAATTACATAATGATGGGACAAAAACTCAATTTCACCATAGTCCCCCATGGTTACAAAGTATTTAAATCTATATCATAATATTTGGTAACCACAACTAAAAGTGAAGCAGGTAATTATGCCTCATGTAAATCATATATTGTCTTATAATGGTTCAATATCTAATCAGAACGTGTAAAAACTCATCAGATCTTGAATATATCTAATCATATCGTATTCTCTTAATTTTAGGGATAAGATATGACAAGTTTTCCTTTTGAGTTTCTAGATAAGGCATGGACAAAACTAAAAGCAAAATAAAATACACTTTATGCTTTGGGCTTGACACTTTCAAATCATAGAAAAACCCTAGATCAGAACAGAAAGATAGCATGATTTAGGGAGGAAAAAAAAGAAAGAAAATCTATGAACACTTTTTATTGGAAAATATATTAAAAACACACTCTTTTAGGAAGTTTATATGATTTATTAAAAAAAACTACAGTTGATTAAAGTAAGCAGTTTATAGGATTATAAAAATAAAATACATTATAATAAATAAATAAATAAACACAGTTTTTACTTAGAAATAAAAAATACAGTTAAGCATATTTTTTTATTTACAAGATTTGGACACAATTTTTTTTTTATAAATAAATCCTCCTTTCATATCAGGAAAAAAAACAAATTACTTTCTAGTTTAGTCGAACAACATTGTTTATCGTGTGGACTACAATAAAATTTAAATTTAATGTTTATGTAATGTTGCACTATCATTTAATCAAAGATCCTTATTTAAATTACTTTAAGATAGTTATTTTAAAAATTGACAAATTTATCATAGTTATAATTAAATAAATGTGTAAAACTTTTTACATTATCAATTCATAACCCTTTTTCTTATAAAATTTCCATGCCACTTATTACCTCCCGTATTTGATTTTTGAACGAAATAAACTAGTTAATGGCCTCAAATATGGATTTGATTTGCGAAAATGAGTGTTGTGTTAGAGTTCAATATCTTGGCCACATTTTCCACCATTTATTGTCAAACTCATTTATTTTCTTAAGAATTTTAAAATTAGAATAATCAAGCTTTGAGGTTCTACCGCTACCTAATTTTTAGGTGGTAACCTAAATATTAAACAGCTGAAATTGTGCACCTGGGTCAGATAAGATTATTTGTGCAAAACAAAATATACTTCCCTCTTTTCAGTTTACAAAAACTCACTCTCATACTTATCGATGATGTATGTTTCCGTAACTATAGACGTTGCAGAAGCAGCTAGGTAGATTTCTGGAGTTATCTTTATGTTATCTGTTGGTTCATTAATGCAATGCAGTAAGTTAATTCCCCTGCACAAATCTTGGGAATGGGACCCACCTCACTTCTCAAATTTCAGTCACAATGCATGAGACTCTCTCCTTCATTCATTCCTTCACACACAAACCACACCCACCCTCACACTCTCACTCGCTACCACCGACATTTCACACTGATCCTATAGTAACAAAACCAATCTCCTTCACTCTGGTCAGTGTTACCCAGATCGATCAATTAAATAAGGTCTCAACTTAAAAATTCATTTCCGAAACGACAAAAAAAAAAACTAAAAGAAAAAAACAACATTTGCCCTCTTATTCCAACCTCAAATATGCAAGTATCATTTTGAAATATTATCCGCTTAAATATTTGAACGACTATTATGATTTTATTTTTATAAAAAACGTCTCAATAGATTAAAAAGATATAATATATTTATAAACAACTTTTTACCTCATTCTTAATAATGTTATCGAAGACCTCTCAAACTAATCTAGCAGTACTACTAATTGCAACTAGACTAACATATTAATCGATAACTTCTGGATTATCCACAGTAACAAAATGCTAAACAATAACACTGACAGTATTTTCTTCCCTTAAATAAATTTAAGACTAAATAATTTATATAGTAATTTAATATATTCATAACAAAATTGTATAGATTAATAGTATATATATTTTTATAATAATAAAGTTTAAATCCAAATATAAGATCTCGTGTAAATTATTTATCACTTGAGCAATCCTATTAGGTTTTAGTATAAAAAATATCTACACTATTATTGAATTGTAAATTAACACACAGTATGTAATAAACTTATCATTTTTCAACAGTCGCGGATCTTAATTGGGATGGGAGGGGGGCATGCCCCCCAAAAATTTTGGAAACAAATATATACGTACATATATTTTGAGTGTGGGCCCTCTATTTTATACTAATATAAAAAGATATAGGGCCTGTTTTTTTTTAAGTATTTCTAAAGAAAAAATTAGAAAGAAAAAAATGAGATAAATTTTTTTAAATAATTAAAAAAAATTGTGAAGCTCCGCCACTGTTTTTTAAAGTACTTTTAAAAACTTATATTAAAAATAATTTTTAATTAATATACAAATTTTGTACACTTATAATAATCGCAAAAATTCAAAATTCAAAATTTCTTGGTGCTTTCCAAAAAATCAAAATCCATTTTAGTTGTTTTCTTTCTTAAATAAATACCGACAATTTATTTAAAAACGAAAAGGAGCAAGCTTTTAAAAATCAATCCCAAATCTCCAAAAGCTCCGCTATGTCCTTTTCGCAATTTACACCCTACTTTTAACATTTCTGCTCTCTCTTTCAAGTTTCATCAACTGTGTCTCTCTGTCACACTTTCTTTCATCACTCACTCAAAAACACTGAACAGAAACAATGTCCACTCCATATTACACTCTTCTTCTTCTTATTGTACTCATTTCCCCATCCTCCTCCTCTCTTCATCCAACGGACCTGAATGCCCTTCTCTCCATCAAGAGCACCCTCACCGAAGTCTCACCCACGAAGGCCTTCTTCTCCACGTGGAACCTAACCGCACCGGATCCCTGCTCCTCCTTCTCCGGCGTCACGTGCTTCCTCTCCCGCGTCACCATCCTCTCCCTCGGCGCCCCCTCCCTTCCACTCGCCGGCACCCTCCCCGACGAGTCAATCTCACAACTCACAGAGTTGACTCAGCTCATCCTCTCCCCCGGAATCGTCACCGGCCCCATCCCTCCCCAACTCGCCCGACTCACCAATCTCCGAGTCATCTCGCTCCCTTCCAACCGCTTCACGGGAACCATCCCTTCCTTTTCCTCTCTCATTAACCTCCACACCCTCGACCTGAGTCAAAACCAACTCGGCGGGTCACTCCCACCGAGTCTCACCGAGTTGCCCCAACTCAAAGTCCTCATCCTCGCCTCAAACACTCTCACAGGCACCTTGCCAAGAACCATCAATTCGCCGTTACTCCACCTAGACCTAAAAAACAATCAATTCACAGGACCTTTACCAATCGCGCTTCCGTCATCTCTCCGTTATCTGTCTTTTTCACAGAACCTCATGTGGGGCCCTCTCAACAACGGCTTAGAAACCCTCTCTGAGCTAATCTTCCTCGACCTTAGTATGAATCATTTCAGCGGGCCCATCCCGGCCCAACTCTTCTCCTTCCCCGCACTCTCCAACATTTTCCTCCAACGGAACAATCTCTCTGGTGGGCTTGGGCTGGGACCCAGGTCTGGATTCGGGCCCGAGCCCAAGCTCAAGCCCGGATCGATAATCGATCTGAGCCATAATGCTCTGGGCGGGGAGCTCTCCACGGTGTTCGAGGGAGTGGAGAGCCTGTTCTTGAACAACAACAGGTTCGTGGGGAGCGTGCCGGAGGTGTACATTAAGAGCGTGTGCCGCGGCAGCACCAGAACGCTCTACCTTCAGCACAACTACCTCACGGGGATTCCGATAAGGGAGGGAGCCGTGGTGCCCGATACGGCGTCGTTGTGCTTGTCGTACAACTGCATGGTACCGCCGCCGACAGTGATGATGACGTGTCCGGCCAGCGCCGGCGGGGTGTCGGCGAGGCCTGAGGCCCAGTGCTCCGTGTTTAACCATCAACGGAGGTTAATTGGATTGGAGTGAATTGTTTGGTGATTTTACTGTGTGCAAGTTCAACTACAACTAAGTCATTGTCTACACTTCAATGTTTTGCTTTTTTTTCTTTTTTCTTTTTGTTTTGGGATTTTTATTTATAACGTAAGGTGTATTTTGTAACATGGCGAAGCTGAGTGACGAAACAAGTACTTTTTTTTTTGGGCCGATTGTGTATTATACTTTTACGAGATTAATATTTTATAAAAACTTGAATTATTGAGTTTCTTTTTTGTGGTTTAATTTTCTATTTCGCAACAATTAATCAATATCATAGAAAAAGTTTAACGCGTCACTGTTCTGCTGTGGTATAAATTGGAGTATTGATTTTGGAAAGTCAGAATTTTACTATCTTTTCCTTCTCAATTAATTTCTTTTATGTATTTTCCTTTTTAGTTATACCGTGATTTCTAGGTACAATTTATGAAAGTAAGTTTAAGATTTTATAATTTTCTTAAATTTTAAATAACTGTTATTATATACTTAAATTTAAATTATACACACATTGGTACATATAAAATATTGTAGGGGTTATTTTAATTTTTTTTAAAAGTAAAAATTAATTTATGTTTGTTTACCATCATTATAATAAAAAAAATGTTTGTTTAGCATCATACAACTTAGTTCATAATAAACAAATTTTTTAAACATAAAAATCATATTTTTAAATTTATGATAAATTACTTAAATTGTTATATATATTTATTTTAAATTATTGTATAGAAGTAGATTCTATTATAATTTGAGTTTTAATTTGTGTTTCATATCTTGTTTGAAAAACACAAACTTTTAAGTCGACTATTATTACATATTAAATGCATGTTGATAAGTCAAAATGGGTTAGATGGAAAAAAAAACGTAATAATAAAAAAAGTAATACTTTATAATTACATTTGATATTTTAATTTAGATATATAAAATGTGACATGATAGAAGATAACAATTTTAGTTTATTTATAAAATTAACATAAAAAATATATAAAAAATTACCACATAAAATACACAATTTGTGGCAGGTTAAATGCAAATTAAATTTAAGGGATTAAAACAAATAAATTTAAATGTGAGATCAATAACAAAAGTGACATAATTTGAAGGACAAAAACATGTTTAAGCAAAATTTGTCTATGGTGTTTAGTTTGTATGTCATTCATATTTAAAATAAATGAATTCATTGATATTCATGGGTTGCCTAATTAGTATTTGTCAACGTCAGAGAACATCAGGGTGAGAGGACGAAGGACTTTACCTCAAAGTCAATATCAATGTTTCCTCCTAACTCTGCCTAACCATGAACCTGAGGTGAGCCATGTAGCTCACCTCTATTTATACATGGTGTCCTTTGACAATAATGGCCACATGTCTCGATCTTATTGGTCTTTTTTTTCACGTTACTGTGCAGTCTAAGTCTTGTCCCCTTCATACATGGTACGGGGTGTGGTTGTACATGTCTAACATATGAAGTTGCAATGCATTTCTGATCTTGTAGTCATGTCTCTAAGATGTTGTCTCGTATTGTATTTCCATCATTTCATCTTCTCAACCATGGTGGAAATCGGGCATCATTTCTTCTACCCAATAACATCGTGATGAGTCGGTCATCCTGGAGTTCTGCCCTAGATGGTGTTTTACTCTTCAAACACAGGATCTTGTGGCATAGACACATAAAAGCAAGTTGTCTCCTTTTTCCATAGTCAGTATTTCTAGGTTATTCATCCCGAACGGTGTACAACCCTTCAAGAATTGAGCCTTATGGCATACATGCTTAAGGGTGAGTCATCTTGTTCTCTTGAATTGATATTCCAAGATATTCACCCTAGACAATGTACAACCCCTCAAGCATTAAGCCTTATGGAGTAAATGCTTAAGGGTAAGTCTGTCATTTCTCCTTGTGAGGTTTTTACTCCCGGGATACCCATCCCGATTGTCTTATGGTGTAAATGCTTAAGGGTTAGTCATCATGTTTTCTTGAATAGGTATTCCAAGATATTCGCCCCCGAATGGTGTACAACACCTCAAGCATTGACCCTTATGATGTAAATGCTTTAAGTCTGAATCGTCCTTCCCTGAGAGTTAGTGTTCACGGGGATATCCATCATGGATGGTGTACAACCTCTCAAGCATTAAGTCTTTTTGCGTTAATACTTAAGGGTAAGTTGTTGGTCCCAGATGAACTCAAGAGGGGGGGGTGAATTGAGTTTTATAAAATAATTCACAAATTAAAATCAAACTCAAACAATAATATGGAGATAAGAGATAAAGAGAACACAATCAATTTTAACGTGGAAAACCTAATTGGGTAAAAAACCACAACGTCCAAATTGGATAATCAATCCAATGGACAACTTTACTATGATAATTTTGTGTACAAGAGTTCCTAGTATCCTAGTTTCCTAGTCTATCCTTACACAACAATTATCCCAGTTGGTATCCTTGTTTCCCAGCAAAAAGCTCTCGTCTCAATTCACCAATAATAGAGACAGACTGATATCCTTGTTTGCTAGTCAGACTGGTATCCTAGTTTCCCAGCCAAAAGTCGCACATCTCAATTCACAAGAACAGAGACAAAACTAGTATCCTAGTTTCTCAGTTGCGACTTCTTCCAAAGTCAAGAAGAATAATACAAATAAAATGGTTACCTTTACGCTTCTATTCCTTAAGCAAATAGGTACCTTTAAATCCTGATGGAGAGTTGAAGAATCAAACTTGCCAAACACTTCTATATGATCTCATAACAACTCTTTCAATGATGCAAACATATACTCTGTAAAACTCTAATATTATTTGGAATGGAATGCATGCTGTAACCACAAAAGTATGTTTCTATTTATACTAATTTAAAGATATGATTTTATCCAATGAAATCCTAAAAGATATTTTATCTTATCTTAAAGATATTTTATCTTATATGCAATGCAATCTTAAAGATATTCTATTATATTATGCAATGTAATCCTAAAAATATTCTATCCTATTTTTGAATGCAATGTTAAAAATATTTTATCCTATCTTTGAATGCAATCTTAAAAAGCAAGATCAATCTTCTAATCTCCTTACATAAAATCTAAAAAATTAAATATAAACAAATCTTAATTCCGTGTCATCTTGAATGATATCAATCTTCAGGATTCTTCAAATAATCTTATCAATTATGTTGATCTTCGTAAATCCAAAATATCAATAACTTCAAAATATCAAATCCAAAATATTAGTAACTTCAAAATATCAAATAATTATCATCAACAATAAATCTAATAATGTGATATTCATTGTTTGTTATCATCAAAACTTTATAAATCTTTTTATGCATAAAGGGTTCAACAAATATCCAACAATTTTCCCCTTTTTGATGATGACAAATAATGAATGCCATGTACCAATTAGATGAACATATATACTATGAATGCACTATGAATGAATGATATTCAACTTTATCTACTATTGATTTTCAACTATTCCCTAGCCTTGCTAAGTTATGACTAGAATCAATAACTCACAACATGGCATTCAAACCTCTTTCCCCCTTTTGGCATCATCGAAAATATTAAAACAAACAATCATGATAGAGAGAATGGTTAAAAACCTTAGCAGGAATAGGGATACATGGAAAGAGCAACACGAATAGAGCTATCAATGAAGAACAAGAAAGTGATAAAGATGAAAGGCTGCAAAGAAATTAACATTCTAAAGCACATGCCTTAACATTGCAATAAATTGCTTTTTCGCTCATATTTAGGATCACTCTATGTTCTTATTCTCTAGGCTTTCCATAAGCTTGTACATCATGACTGCTCTCCACTCTTAGTGTAGAAATATTTCATAAGCTACCAAATCAATAGGTCTTTATAAGCTTGTAACGTACAAGGTGGATAAGAAACAAACAAATGATAAGGTGAGATAGGAAACAAATAAGTATAGTATTGATATGCATAGTTTCCTACTTTCATCTACACTTAATACTTTCAACATTTTTTTAAAATCAAGATGACTGCTTCAACTTCCTTTTTTTTTAATCAAGATGAATTTTCTTTTCTTTTTTTTTCAATGTCATTCCCCCTTTTTCTTTTTCAACCAAACACCTCATGACACTTGCTTTAGAAGATGATTTTTCTTTTCTTTTTCTTTCCACTGTCATTCCCCCTTTTTCTTTTTCTTTTTCAACCAGACATCTCATGATACTTGCTTTAGAAACTATGCATACCCACACCTAAAAAGGATTTTTTTTAATCAAAACACAAAGGGTTGCATATTGTAATTTATCAATAAAAATCAGAGTTAAGATTCAAATGGGGTGACTAGGGATATAAAATATTGAAAGGGTTAGCTTGAAAGGCTCAAACGACCAAAGATGGCCTATATCATTTTAAGTAAACTTATGAAACATCTCAAACAATGAGCCTTGAGCTTCAATCATACAAGTTCTAGATTGCCTGCCTCACAGAGAAAATACATGCACATTATTCCTCACAACATAGCAAGTTCACTACAATATCAAGGCATGCACTTGAGATTTAATAACATAAGAAGGTATATGAAGTGAACGATGTAGCAGAGATAGGTGAATATGGAGGTGAGAAAAACAAGATAGTTTAACAAATATCATGAATGTCCGTTCTTTTCTAAACTAGTCAATCATTGGGGAATTTTTTTTTTAACATATTAGTTGTGATTTATCAACCCTAGCTCCAGTCTTAATTTTTCAAATCTCTCATGGCTTAGGGGTTTAGTGAAAATATCAGCAACCTGATGTTCAGTATCACAGAACTTAAGTTCATCTTCTTGATGGTATTCAAGCTAGCATATCCTAACCTCTTATGCCACAACAATGGGTCATTATCTAAAAGGTGAGAGAAATATTTGGCAAACAATTCAGATCAACCTGATAAGTGTTTCTAATTCTTTTACCCTCTAGAATTACCTTATTTGAATCCATTCTAGTTACTAAGCATTTATTAGAAGTAAACTCAACTTGGTTACCTTTATCACAAAATTGAGAAATGCTTAATAAACCATGCTTAAGATCCTTAACACATTATCTATGGAGTGTGATGGTGACTTACCAACCTTACCTACGCCCATAATTTTTCCTTTTTTATTGTCACCAAAGGTCACACTTCCACCTTCAAAAGGTTTGAGTGAGAGAAATTTTGATTCGTCTCCTGTCACGTGCTTGGAACAATCGTTGTCAAGGTACCACGAGTTGTTTCCCCTCACTCCAACCTGCAGTCTCAAATCAATGATTAGTTTTGGAAACCCAATCTAGCTTGGGTCCCTTCTTCTTCTCAACAAAGTTAAAAAGCTCATCTTTTCTAACCCAAACTTGTTTTACTTTGCATGCAGAAATAGAGTTATTCTTAACATATGTGACATTCTTTTCAATAGATTTTATCCTACTCTTGCATTCGAATTTAAGAAGTCCTACTTTGCGACAATGATAACACACTCTTTTCTCATACAAGTCCACATGCTTAGTTTTTATTTTCCAAGTAGATTTCTTATTACCTTTAAAGTCTAACCCATGCCTAGATGTGTTACAATTCTTATTCAACCAGTCACAGCATTGGGTCTATCTAGCTTGGGAGTCCTAAGGGCTGACTCAAGCTTATTTTGGAGGTCCTTATTCTTTTTAGTCAACTTTTCTACCTCACCCTTCAATTTTTCAATTTTTTCTTCCAATAGAGCATCACAAATTGCCACACATTCCTCTTTCTTATGCTCTTTCTGTAATGCCTCAATTTACCATCCTGTTATTATTGATTTTTAATGAAAAATTCTTTTCAACTTACTTAAGAGCACCTAGTTGAATATAACAAAATTTTTGCCAATAACTGATACTCCAAAAAAAATTTAACTGATATAAAAAAGATTTCCATTACTGATTAGTATTTATAAATATGATGTAGTGTAAAATAAGAGTACAAACTGATATTTGATTTTATAGTACAAATAACTAAAACCTTTTGTGACAAAAGAATACATTTTCAAACATATCATCTTCAAATAACACATCTTCAAACAAAATCCTCTTCTTGTATACAACTAATAGTCTCTCTTTGCTGTTCATCTGCTCGCCCGAATAAAATCGAGGTCATGGCAGGTGTCAACCACATACACAAAGCACATGGTAAGTTTATGATAAACATAATTTAAGCAACAGTATATATTCAGTATGCAGATTTTCATAACAACATCCTAAAAAATGCATGATTCTCTTAGACTCTTATCATGATACATGATTCTCTTAAACTCTTATCATTTGCATGATTCTCTTAAACTCTTTCAATAATTGGTACCAATAGTCAAGATAGCCCCATCCCAGTGGCACATAACTGAAACGATCAGTCAGGGTACCACAGTGTTGCAACATGATTCTCACCCACACTCATGTGATCATCATGGGTGGTGTGATTTCCCCACTGCCAAGTACCCCCAGCTCAGACCTCTCTTATCTGAGCGCTCGAACTCAGTTCCTGCAGCTATCTGACACACCTCCTCTTTGAGGCAACTCTTATACCTCCTCTCTGAGGTAACTCTTATATACACTTCCTTTGTGAGGCAACTCTTATTCACATGAACATATGAAACTGATTCACTTAATACATAACTCTTATCATCAACTCATATTTATTTTACTTAGAAACTCAACATAAAGTATATAACTCAACTTTATATTCATGTATAAAATCTCAGCATATTATTCATGTACAGAGATTTTTAGAAACACTCAGCAACACATGGAATTTAGAGAAATTCATAGAAACTTTTAGCAACACATGAACTTTCAAACACTTATTCAAACACAAACAACACTTAAACTATCTTTATCATAAAGCTTCTCTATACATACCTTATAATTTCTTATGAAGCTTGTCTTTCTCTTCCTACAAAGCATGGGAATCTTTTCTTAAGGATACTTTATCCTTCTATACTTGATCCTTCAATGAAGTGGAGTCTTCTTCTTATTTGATTTAGGCTTTAATAAGGAAAGGATAAAAATGAAATGAAGGTGATGTGGGAGAGAGAGCTTTTCACGTGAAGTGTTAGAAAGGTGGAGTCTTGAATGTGACTTCCACTTAAGGCCCCCTTTACCCTTTATATAGTAGTTGGAAAATGATATAATATTCATGGACATTTCTACCCTTCCTAGCTAGTTACTCCCATTTGGTTTCATTGTAACTAAGTTTCATGTCATTCCATTATATCCTAACTAGATTTATAAAAAATCTCCTAAGTCATGATGACTTACTTTACAAGTGTCCCTACACTTGTCATGAACTTTACAAGTGTCTGACCACTTGTCCAATTCATGAAGCTTCTTCCTCTTTTCCTTCCAAGTGTCTCAAATCATGAAGCTTCTCCATGATTCTCCAAGCTTCACGTGGATTCTAGGGAAAGGGAGAGAATTTTGCTTCATTTCATGTTACTTTGTATCCATATCCTTCAAGACATGACACCTTGCTTTCAAGTGTCCTTCTACTTGTCTTCAAGCCATGAAACTTCTCCATTCTTCCTCCTCCTTCACGTGATTTATCAAGGGAACAAGAGAAGATTTTTCTTCTCATTTTGTGCACATATATGATAGCTTTCTCATTCCTATATTAATAGTGAGTTACAAGTGCCTAGATATTTCTTAAGCCTTCATGATTGTATCTTATCATTTTAATTTATGAAGCTTAAGATATTTTTCTTAAAGAGAATAAAATTATATGATTCTCCTTGTATCCACATGTCACCTTTCATGAGGAAGAAGAATTCAATTTGAAAATGGCCTCACACATGGCATTCTTTAAGAGAAAATAAAGTTCAAGTTGAATTTGTCTTTACACATGGCATTTCATAGGAGAAGTTTAAGTTTAATTTGAACTCTTCTACCTAAAGGATAATATTAAACAATGAAACTCTAGACTTTTCCAGAAATTGACTTCAATGACAGTTAAATTACTTACAAGCAGAGTTGCGCTCCAGCTGGTGGTGAAGGAAAAGGGGAAGGAACTATAGAATAGAAGCAGCTGGACATGAACCGTCACGGTCTTTCTGGTGAATCAGTGTTGTACACAACCTTGCATACGAGACTGCTTTTATTTTAATTCTGATTGGTCTGTATTATTTTTGATCATCAAAATTACTAAACCATTTTATCAAATAAATCTGGGCACCCCACAATTTAGAGAAAATTCTATAGATTCTATTTATTATTTTTCCATATTTTTCCAATGCTTGAATTCTTCTGACTAATGTTTCAAAGTTGTCACCTTATAAAATTCATAGAAATTCTATTATAGAGTTTCTTGTCACAAACTATTTTGATATTCTGCCAGTCAAGAGTATTCTGTAATTTCATCAGGTTCTTACAAAATCACTAAGGATATCAGGTCATTTCTGGCCTGAAGGGCATTATGGTAAATTCATCATTCATCCTCGGGGCATATTTGTCATTTCTACTATAAAATATCTAGCCAAAAATATCTAAGGGTATTCTTGTCATTTCTAAAATATCCAAGGGCATTTATATAATTTCCATCTTAAAATATCTCACTAAAATATTTAGGGGCATTTTTGTAATTTTAAAAATATCCAGGGGCATTATCGTCATTTTCACCTTAAGGGCATTTCTATAATTTCTGATTTAAGGAAAGGGTACTATGGTCATTTCTCTTCAAACATTTCCTTAATGTCTCTAATTGATATTTCACCCAATTAATTCAAATATATACCAGCCAAATTTCTCAAAATCTAATACTTACATCAAGAATAATTCATATAATATTTTGACCATAGTTTTTGAATTTTCAGGGTGTTACACTTTCAATTTAACAACCAGAGAAGCATTTTCATTTTCAAGTTTAAAAGCAATATTCTTAAGGCTAGTGATTTCCTCCTTTAGGCTCTCGTTGGTTTTTCTCAATTCTTTATTAGCCTTAGAGAATTTTTTAAGCTCATTCTTTAATTCACCAAAGTCATCAATCAACTTGTCATTATGTTCACGTATTTTTAAATACTCATCAATTACAAAGTCTAATATTTTCAATAGATGTTTCTTTGTTAACAAATGCATGGAAGATCTCAGTTCAAGAAAATTTACCTCAGTGTCTTCACCTTCTGAGTCAGTTCCAGCCATAAGACAAATGTTGGCCTCGGCTTTACTGTTTTTAGAGCCTTCTTCCTCTAAATCAGAACCACTCCAAGCAGCCATCATTGCTTTCTTGAACTCTTTCTTCTCATATTTCTTCTGCTCTGAAGCCTTCTTCTCCTTTCTACTTTCTTGCTCTACTTCAGGACAATCCTTAATCATATGACCTGTTTTGCCACACCTAAAACAACTATAATCAGTTCTTGAAGAAGAGACAGTTTTGGATTTTACCTGTTTATTACTTGAGCTTCCATTATACTTTTGGTTCTTTAAGTGTTTTATGAACTTTCACACAAGCATTTCAATTTCCTCCTCCTCATCTGAGTCATCACTCACTTCCTTTGATTGAGCTTTTAAAGCAATGCCTTTATCCTTCAATCTTACATCTTCCTTTCTGTGGGACTCTAGTTGCATCTCATATGTCAATAGAGATCCTGCCAACTGCTCAAGGTTGAAAGTCTTAAAGTCTTTGGTTTCTTGCAAAGCAGTGACCTTTAGCATCCAGTCCTCTCTAGGGAGACTCCTTAGAATTTTCCTTACTTGCTCCTCAACCTGTATGTCCCTGCCTAAAGCTATTAACTTATTTACTATGTTAGTAAAATGAGTTATCATATCCCTAATAGACTCTTCAGGCTTCATAGAGAACAATTCATATTTATTCATAAGGAGATCAATATTAGACTGTTTTTTACCTCGTTTGTACCCTCATGTGTTACCTCTAGAAAATTCCACATTTGCTTGGCAATTTTGCAACCCATCACACGGTTGTACTCTTGTGTCCCTAATCCACAGTGAAGAATTCTCTTGGCTTGAGCATTGTATTCCAACTTCTTCCAATCTTCATTAGTATATTCATCCTCAAGTTTTGGCACTCTTTCTCTCTTTTCATTCACCTTTGTGATATGAAAGTCTCCTCTTTCAATCACCTTCCAAACTTGATAGTTCTCTGCTTGAATGAAAATCTCCATTCTGTTCTTCCAGTAATTGTAGTACTTTCCCTCAATAGTGGAGGCCTTTGGGTAGAGTAACCTTCTCTTATTGTCTCTATTGGGTTCATCTTAAGATCTACTCTTCAGGAGTTACCTGCAAAATAAAGAGAACACAGCTCTGTTACCAATTGTTGGTCCCAGATGAACTCAAGAGGGGGGATGAATTGAGTTTTATAAAATAATTCACAATTTAAAATCAAACTCAAAACAATAATATTGAGATAAGAGATAAAGAGAACACAATCAATTTTAACATGGAAAACCCAATTGGGTAAAAAACCACGACGTCCAATCCAATGGACAACTTCATTATGATAATTTTGTGTACAAGAGTTCCTAGTATCCTAGTTTCCTATCTACCCTTACACAACAATTATTCCAGCTGGTATCCTTGTTTCCCAGCAAAAAGATCTTGTCTCAATTCACCAAGAATATAGACAGACTGGTATCCTTGTTTCCCAGTCAGACTGGTATCCTAATTTCGCAGCCAAAAGTCGCACGTCTCAATTCACCAAGAACAGAGACAGAACTGGTATCCTAGTTTCCCAGTTGCGACCTCTTCCAAAGTCAAGAAGAATAATACAAATAAAATGGTTACCTTTACGCTTCTATTCCTTAAGCAAATAGGTGCCTTTAAATCCTGATGGAGAGTTGAAGAAGCAAACTTGCCAAACACTTCTAATCTCCTAACATAAAATCTAAAAATTAAATATAAACAAATCTTAATTCCATGTCATCTTGAATGATATCAATCTTCAGGATTCTTCAAATAATCTTATCAATTATGTTGATCTTCGTAAATCCAAAATATCAATAACTTCAAAATATTAAATCCAAAATATTAGTAACTTCAAAATATCAAATAATTATCATCAACAATAAATCTAATAATGTGACATTCATTGTTTGTTATCATCAAAACTTTATAAATCTTTTTATACATAAAGGGTTCAACAAATATCCAACATAAGCCAGTCGTTCCTTCTAGTGAGGTTTGTAGTCCTAAGATATCCATCTCGGATGGTGTACAACTCCTCAATCATTGAACTTTATGGCGTAAATGCTTTAAGTCTGGTTGTCAGGGTCATTTCTCGAGGGCCAATAGTATACCCGAGATGCCCATCCTGAAGTAAGTCACGTCACTATAATTGTGTCGCCTTGTGATTTGTGTTGACAGTGAGGTGTGTTGCTTCGTTATTTGTGTGCTTCATATGTGGCGTTTGTGGAAAAGTGATAATTGGTATTAACTCCTTTTGATGTGTCTTCCCTAATTGTTGGATTGATTCGTTCTAAAAGATTGACATCGTTAGATTTCTTCCAAGATAGCCCTACAATGTTTGGCCCATGGCCCTCATTTCTTTATAAAAAGGTGGTCATTGTCGTTTCTTTCCTCTGTTATGTTGTCCCAGCTGTTTTTAGAAGCTTCTCAAAGAAGAGTGTGAATTCAAACTTCATTTTCAACAAGCTTTATATGGAAAGGATGAAGAAATCCACGACAAGTGCTGTTCTCTCACCACTCTCTTGTTGTTATTTTGATTTTATTTGCATTTTCATGGTGCTTGGGTCTTGGGTTTCTAGGATTGATAGGAAGTATAGGCCTTGGGAAGAGCAATGTCAAAGGTTGGCATGTTTGTTAGAACACAATAAGAAAAAGATGGATAATCTAAAGTTCAAGGTTGCACGAAAAGAGTTAGTGATTGTCGTTTGGTATGAGAAACTTGAGCAAGCCCTGGCTGCCAATGGGATTATCGAAGATGAAGAGCGAGAAAGAGAAGCTTGAGGACGAGAAGAAATCTTTGGAGTTGTGCTTTCAAGAGCTTCTGGGCTAGGTGGATGGAGTCAATGCGACTTTAGATCAAAGGAATATCAATATAGAGTTGTTGGCCAATGAGAAATTTGAAATGGGTTTCACTCGATGCCTAGCTCAAGCCTAGGCAATTTATCCTGAATTGGATGTGTCCCAGGTGAATATTTTCAACAAGGTAATCGAAGCATTCGGACATTGAAGCATTCGGACATGGTCCATGTTTATGTCGTTTAAATCTTTTTTTTAATGTTTTTTGTGTATTACCCAATTCATGGGGCTTGCTGTATGGATAATTTTATAAATTTAGTGTTATGTCATTTTACCAATTGCACTGATTTCTCATTTTCCTGCTATGTTCAGTTTCCCTTTGAGCTTGGTTTAAGTGAGTTAGTATTTCCTAGATGATGGTTGTTGCGTGATGTCGATTCCGATTTATATTATGTTATGATCATTAGATTCGAATGTGCAAAGATTACACGAGAATTTTGAATGTGATATACTTCGACACACTTATGAATATACCAATCATTATCATTACGAATACTCGACTTGGTATTGTCAAGGTTTGTTGCGAGTTCCAAGGCGTGGAAGATTTGACTATTATTTATACGTTCCACATTTAATTGTTCATAAGTATGGAGTGCACGTTATTGGCACTACTACAAAAGGTAGTTTCTACGACGGGCAATCAAGGATGGTTGTAAGAAAACCGACCTAGTATCGTCTGCGGTGACAATTTTGTAATTATTTGAACAATGTTACAAAATGAAGTCGGTTTATAGGAGAACCAACGTTGTTGATTATAATACAAATGCGGTTATAAATAAACCGTTTGTCTTCAGTTATTCAAAGTCGGTTTCCATAATAACCGTCTTTGATTCATTTTTAAAAAATAAAAACCTAATTTCTGCATATAGCTGTTTCACTCGACCTTCTTTGTAGATTTCTTGCGTCGGCCGCTGCTGTGTCACAACAACATCGTAAAAACTGTTTCACTCCAGCTTTGATGCTCTCTTGTACACGAAGAAGCCATTTCACATATGGTAGCCATGTATGTTGTGCGAGGTGACCATTGAAGTTTACGCGTTCGTTCTAGTGTCGTGAGGAGCTCTGCAGTCATTTACAGGTATGGGTGTAAGAAGCTCCATTATTTGTGCTTGTTTTTACTTGGTTACACATTTGGCATGGTGTTGTCGAAGTAATGGAGGGTCGTTGCTTCCGACCTTGCTACCACCATTTTTGTATTTTCAAAATTCCTAATGTGGGTGTTTAACTTAATATTTGTGTTTCTGATAGATGAGTAATTAGTTTGCGAAATCAATTACTTAAATTTTGAAATGCATGTCTCAATTTTGAAATGCATGGGTGTTTAACTGAAATCTTCGTAATGTGTCCATGTTTGAACCATGTTATTGGGTTTCCCTTTCTTTCAATGTTCCTGCTATTCTTTCTAATTTCTAGCCAATTACTTTAGAGATAATTGTTCCAAATAATTGAGGGGAAATTTGAGGAATCATGTCATGAACGAATGCTATGAAAAGCAAAACTGTTTCAGAATTTACTAGGTTATGCAATGATACACTTCTTTCAGTTCTTTGTCTCTATTTCTCTCAGTAAAATTGCTATCTAATTAAGTCTTTAAGTTAATTTCTATTTCATAAATAAACAAGGTTTAGTTGTGAAGTTTAAGTTCTTGGTGAACAAAGTTCTAGGAAAAAATGTGCTAAAAATACTTTAATAAGAACAAAAATAGTTTGATAGCAGCTCATCAATAACAGGTCATCAATAGTTTTGGATTTCCCTTTTGCAACGCATAGCAAGGTTGACTTGTGCAGTTTTGTCTTTGCCAGTTCCTTCAAAGTCTGTAGCTTTTTCTTGTGAAGGTGAAACAGCTAACCCAGACAGCCTTAGTTAGAAAATACTTCACAAATTTCTACTTATTAGGTTTCGAATATTATACCTATTCTGCTTGTTTATAATATCTTTATTGGTTTCTTTATATAAAAAGTTCAGGTTGTCTTTGATATAAGCTATTTATGTCCAATTGAATGCTTGAAGGGAAAAAACTCAGCTCAGACACATGTAAAATTGACATCTTAATAGTGTAGCTTAGGTAGATCAAGGCAAATATGAGATGAAATGGGATACAGTTTGTGAATAAAGGATGCACCCTTTTTGAAATAGTACATGGATAAAACTGTCTGGCATGGTTTTATCATGTTGTATTTGAATGGATCAGGCTTCATAAATAAAGTGCACCTTGCAACTTGGAAAGTACGGTGCAAAACTGATAACTGTCAATGAAAAATTATCTGTGAATACAAGCATGTTGATGATAAATAATGGGTAAATAAGAATTCAGTCCCTTGATTTTCTGTTTTGTCACTCTACTTTCTAAAGTACATTTTGAATGTCATCAATTTTTACAGCTAACATCCCTAATTCAATCAAGATATCTATGTCAATTATTCTAAATATGTTATAGGTTAGGAATGAATCAAATTCTACTTAGGAAAGAAAAAAGAAAGCATGGGCCATTATCTGATAGATGGGGAAAGGTGTATGTTAGGAGATATCCTACAACCATGCTAAGAGTCTTAGTAGCTGTCAGTTAGTTAGGACAGCTAGGATAACTAACTGTTAGTAAGTTAGTTTACAAACTATAAATAGTTAATTGAGGGAAATTAGTTGAAAGAGAGAAAAACACATGATGAATTCATGTACTAACTTCCTTAAATATTATGAAATCTCTTGTAATCACAGGTGAGAAAGGAGAAGCTAGGTGATAGAATAACAGCTCTTCACCAGCTACTTTCCCCATTTGGAAAGGTAATAAACAAAACCATTAATTATTACAATCGCTACATACACAATAAACACACACAAAATACAAAAACAAGAAACCAATAAAGCATAATTACAAAAACATTCTTTAGTTTTCTTTTCCTTCTTGGGTGCAGGTACTCAGTGCTCCTTACTTGGGCAATGGAACAAAAAACATGAGGAATCCACAGTCTGTAAGCACCTACTTTTCAAAGTTTCTCTCTCTTTTATATTAACACGCTCACATATATGGCATACCTATACACACATTTTGAGTAGGACAAAAATACCTACTAAGACATATAATTGAGGGGCAAGTTTCCTTTTTTCTTTATTTTGTTTTGAAGCAACAGGTACATGGAGAAAGAAATTCTATACTTCCTGAGGACCCCGGTCAGTATGCTTGCTTTTTTGGATCCATCAATTCATTACAATCAAATTAAGAGAAGGCTCTCTTTTGTAATTATTACTTAAATATTTAATTAGGGAATGAAAAAAGCCATAAAAAAATAACAAGGCTTTCTCAGCTTTTCATAACATCTTTATAAAGCTAGTGAAAAGTATAATGCGAGGATGCATTTATCATTTGAAGTCAAAAAGCTTGGAGAGAGAGAAGTTGAATTTACTAATACTTTTTTTTCCTCTTTCCTTTTTTATTTCCATCTAGTTGTTGTATAACAATGGCCTGAAAAGAAAGGGAGCTCCAAACCAGGTATTCTCTCTTGACAATAAAAGGACATGTTCCTTGTTTGTATATATATGAAAAGTCAAGCCTTTAATTGAACTGATTGGTTGATAACATAGGTTCTGTCATTGCATGCTTTTGACTGACAGGTATAATAACCTAGGCTTTTATAAAAGAAAATAAAAGAAATAAAAATTTAAAATTTATAAAATTCCGTCGCAAAAACCTTAGTGACGGATTTAGCGATAGAGTTAGCGACGAAATTAGCGACGGAGTCTGCGCCAGAGTGGCGCCAAGAGTGCCACAGGTGCTGAAAGTTGGCGCCAAGAGCGCCAAAGTGGCGCCAAGAGAGCCAAAGTGGCGCTAAGAGTGCCAAAGATGCTGGAAACTGGCACCAGGAGCACCAAAATGGCGCCAAGGGCGCCAGAGACACTGGTTTTTGGCGCCATCAGCGCCGGTGTGGCCCCAGGAGCGCGGCATGTTGGTCAGGCCACCTATATAAAGGCAAAATGCGATTTTTCAGAGGAAATCACTGTTCCTCTTCTTCCCTGAGCCTGGACCACCATTGTTGCACCTTAGGAGCTTCATATATTAATTATAAGCCACTAAAACACCTCTTGATCACCTCTAAGCTTGATTAGAACAAATGAGAAGCTGAATTTCAGCCTAATCCCTGGAAAATCCTCAACCTTTGAATTCTTGAGAGGGAGCTGAGTTTTGGAAGGAAACAAAGCTGGTTCCAGGGCACCAGAACTAGGAGGAAATCTTCTCTAGCCTTCCTTTATTGATTTGAGGTAAGGAATTGTGGTTCTGAATGTTTGATTCTTAGAATGAGGGATTTGATGAATAATAGTTAATGGATGATAAGGCTGGAATTAGGCTTAGGTTCTGTGGAGAGATGTAGTCAGGAGGTTGTTCTGAGCCATATGGCATGTTGAAACTGAATTTGTGATGAAGTTTGAATTTGGCTCTGGGCAGGAATATAGGTGTGTAAATGGGAGGTATTCTAGTCTGAACTGACTTAAGTACCTTTACAAAAGTTATTCATAAGGCCAAATAATCGGTGAAAATATGATTATATATGTGTTTTGGCTGAGTTGAACCAATGTGGGTTCTTGATTCTGGTACAGCTTTAAATTGAGCTGTACAGAGTTCTGAAGGAACTCTGAGGCCTTGGTGAGACTGAGGCAGACCATTGAGGGTCAATGTATAGACTAGTAGAAGCTGGGCTAAGATAAACTTAAAGTTAGAAGACTTTGGATTGGTTATTAGAGGAAGGGCATTTCCTTCCATATAAACGGTTAAACACCGTTTCTAATTGTTTGATTCATGCCTACTGTAGGGCGTGACGTGCATACTGCTGGTAGAGACCACCAAGAGTCTAGGGGAGCTGATTCTGAGCTACGACCAGGTAAGCTCAGTGTTTTCA
>PYAF01001048.1:168421-179061 GCA_007407185.1 Glycine tomentella
TAAGATAAACTTAAAGTTAGAAGACTTTGGATTGGTTATTAGAGGAAGGGCATTTCCTTCCATATAAACGGTTAAACACCGTTTCTAATTGTTTGATTCATGCCTACTGTAGGGCGTGACGTGCATACTGCTGGTAGAGACCACCAAGAGTCTAGGGGAGCTGATTCTGAGCTACGACCAGGTAAGCTCAGTGTTTTCAATGATTGTTTTCCTACTTGTGCTTCACTGTACCCAACATGGGTGATTGCTTGATATAACTTGTATTCTGAGGTATGATGATGTTGTAGTGCTGAATTGCACTGATTATTGATGAAATAGTTTGATGATGGCTGGCCACTGCATGCTAGCTAAACCCTGAGATGGGGTGTACTGATTTTGATTATACTGAATTATTGTACATTATGTTGCTTATGATGATTATATGGAACACACTAGTATAGTGTATGGTTGCATGATCTTTGTACTGAGTTGATTGTGATGTGATTGCTTGAAATCTACTGGCCAGTAGGATGAGGTACTATGGACCCCTTGGGAATGTGCCCTTAAGTGGACGATCTCCCCTGGGATAATCCATAGGCGTCCATGTAAACCCTGAATAGATGTGCCTTTAAGTAGATGATCCTATTCAGGTATTGGGCGGCAAGTCCTGGGTAGATGTGCCTTTCAATAGATTATCCTACCTGGGCATGTGATGAGCAAGTCCTGAATAGATGTGCCCTTAAGTGGATGATCCTATTCAGGCAATGTGGATTGATTATATATGCTTATAATGTGCTGTTAATTGTATGTATAAAATTTGGTCAGCCGAGAAGGCTGTGGATCTGATGTGAATTCTGTTTAATTATGTGATCTATATATATATATATATATATGTATATGTAGCCATGCTGTGATATTGGGAAGTGAACCAGGGGGAGGGAAACCTCTGAAAACCCTGAGTTTACTGAGACAATTATCTCACCCCGATTTGGGGATTATGTTGCAGGGATAGAGGCTGCAGTTACTGAGAGATCCCAGGGCAAGAGGCTTGAGCTGGGATAGAGTGAAGAAAACCCTAGGTTTAGATGACCGAGCTTATTAGCTCAGATTTTGTCATTTTGTCTGTATTTTGAATCCTAGGGAACATTTGTATAGTTTTGAGAATTTTGTACCATGTATATTACAGAGATTCACCATATATGTATAAAAGTGTATATTTTACTTGATTCAAGCTTCCTTAAATGTGATCTCCATGCTTGCTGCGTTGTATGATATTGTATAATGATAATACACCGGGTGCACACGGGGTATTACAACAGGTGAGCTGAATTAATATTCAAATAATCTTGTTGCTTTGGTATAAGTTTAGATTCAAGTCACTTCAACTCATTAGTAATTTAGATCTTTGCAAATATCAAAACTACACTGGTTGAATTATGAAACTTATTTAATCTGTGCCTTTTACTTTCATTAAGTTATTCAAATTAGTTCTAACTAGAACATGTATACATTGCTCCCTGCATCCTGCTTAGAATTACTTCATCTTGGCTTTCAGTTGACCACTTCCATGGCTTCATTTTATATAATATGATGTGCACTCTGTTGGGTAAGATTTCTAAGAAGTTTTGGGTGCAAAATTCATGTGCATGGTTAATTTTGCTAATGATATAGATGCCCTTGTAATTTCATATATTTATTTTTCCAGCAGAGCACGGGGGAATTGGGATGGCTTTTTGTTATCATTGTTTGAAAAAAAAAACATGAAATGATCTTTGTCCTTACTAGTAACAAAATCACTATTAAAGGTTGGTATATTTTTTGAGCAAGACAAATAACAAATTTTTAAAAAGATGTTATTAATCTATTTGGAATGTGATGGTGTTCTTATGCATCTTCAGGTAATTTAACTAAATAGTATTATGATGATGTCTAGATCTGTATCATTTTTCTTATGCACAAGCCCAATATTGAGCAAGGACTAGAATAATATTTGTTCATGGAGAAAATCGAGAAATTTTCTAATTATTTTACATTTCAAATTTCCTCCAATATTGAGCCTGGCCTAATGTTCACAATAGGTAAACATACAATGAAGTTGACATTTTTTAAGTCGGTTATTTTAAATAAACAACTTTGTAGATAACTATTCAAAACGGTTATTTAAAATAACCGACTTTGAAATCACAAATGCGATTTTCAAAGTCAGTTATTTAAAATAATCGTCCTAAAATCCTTTAAAAAAAACCCGTAATTTATTATTTTTTAAAATTAATGACATTCGAAGTCGGTTTTATGGTAAAGACCATCTTTGATTGTACCATTCAAAGTCGATTTTTTGAAAAAATCGTTGTCGAACGTATGATTTTTTTAAAAAAAATTAAATTAAAAAAATGCTTTCTAAAACGGTCTTAAATAACCGTTGTTGTAGGCTCCCCTATTCCACGACGTGTACTTACAAAGACGGTTTCAAAACCGACTTTGTCTGCCTAAAATAACCGACCTTGAATTTAAGCAGTGTAGTAGTGTGGGCAAAGTTATTAGTGCTTTTTTTTTTTGGATAAAATGTAAAATTATATTTACCAAAAAGATATAGACAATACACATGGCATACCCCGACGCCAAAAAATCAAAAGAACATACGCAAAAGGTGTAACTGCCTAAAACAATTGCACCATGAGCATGTGCCTAGTAAAGATGCAAAAGATGCATATGTCTATAAGTAAGAAATTTAATTTTGTCAGTTACATCATTAATCGAAAAAGGAACATTATCAAAAAGTAAATTGTTCCTTGACATCCAGGTGCAGTAAACCGTAGTTGCCAAAGTTATGCACCGAAATTTTCCCAAAATGCCGAAAGTTGTTCTGCCACGAATGAGCGAGCTGATAGTACCCTGTAGAGAGAAGTTCTTCTATGCAGCGGAATCTGATCACGAATATTATCCCAAACCCGAAGAGTAACTCTACAGGAGAAAAACAAATGAGCATGGGATTCTGCTTCAGTCCTGCAAAGATAACATATATGACCTCTGTTCAGGAAATCTACTCGGTCTAATGTTAGTAAACGGTTCTTTGTGTCCAACCAAAAAATAAAAGATATCTTGGGTGGAATAGCAGGATTCCAGACCAAGGGGTGCCAATGGATGTAATCATAAGCCTTTGCTGGTAGCAATTGCTGATTGCTTATCCAGGAAACAAGAGTCTCTTTGGCAGTCTCTAAGCTACCTTCTCTATTGGCCAGCAGATCCTTGATGCACATAATCTTCTTCATCAAAACAGAATCTGAGGAGCTGCCATTGTAATCCCAAACGTTGCCTCCTTTGAAATAATAGTGATGCACCCAACGGACCCAGAGGGAATCTTTCTTAGCATGAAAATCCCACAAAATTCTAGAAAGGATAGCAAGGTTCCAATCTTTAAGATTGAATAACCCCAACCCTCCTTCCTTCTTGGGCGTGCAGACCTCGGACCAAGCTACGAAGGGTTTCTTATGGCCAATATCAAATTTACCCCAAAGGAAATTCCAGCAAGAAGCATCCATACGATCTAAAACAGAGATGGGCAAAGGGAAAGTGCCCATCCAGAAGTTGGCAATGCCTTGGATAATAGCTCGAATGAGCTTCAACCTGCCAACATATGAGAGGGTTTTCAGGCTCCAACCCCAAATAAGACTCGAAATTTGATTTATCAGTGGCTCATAGTGGCAGGCATTCAATCTAGATGCCAAGAGAGGAACACCCAAATATCTAAAAGGAAAGCACCCCACACTGAATCCAGTAAGCTGGTGAATATCTGAAAGAGCTGTTGGATCCATTCCGGCTAAGTAGATAGCTGACTTCTCAAAGCTAATTACCAGACCAAAAGCATTGCAAAAATGCTTGAGCTTGGAAAAAATTGCAGAAACAAAACGAAAATCCCCTCTAGATAAAATCATAATATCATCCACAAAAGCCATATGGGACAGATGCACAGTCACATAGGATGGGTGATATTGATAATTTATGTTCTCTTTGAGGCTCAGAAGATCACGAGAAAAATACTCCAAACATAGAACAAAGAGGTAAGGGGAAATAAGATCACCTTGCCTCAAACCTATTTGACCTTTGAAGTGCCCGTAAATCGATCCATTAACTACCACGCTGAAGGAGGTGGAAGAGATGCATTCCATTATCCAATAATATAATTGAGCTGGGAATCCCAAAGAACCAAGCATCCACTCAATAAACTGCCAAGAAACAGAATCATAAGCCTTTTGCAAGTTAATCTTCAATATGCACCTAGGAGAAATCCTCTTCCTGGCATATTTACAAAGAAGCTCCTGCACGAGGAAGATGTTGTCCATCATCTTCCTATTCTTCAAAAAAGCAAATTGGAATGGACCGATGATCTTTTCAAGAATAGGAGCAATGCAGTCGCCCAGAATCTTGGATATAATCTTGTACAAAATGTTACAGCAATAAATAGGCCTTTAATGGTTCACTTGGGAAGCTTGATCAGACTTTGGAATAAGGGCAATAAAAGCATGATTCGTCTGCTTTAGAAGTTTGCCTGAAACAAAGAACTCATTGACCGCAACAAAAATGTCGTTCCCTATTATTCTCCATGCCTTCTTGAAGAACAAAGCATTAAAGCCATCAGGACCAGGTGACTTATTGTTATCCATACCTGAGATAATATCCCAAACATCTTGCTTAGAGATGGGAGCTAGCAAAGCCTCAAAACACTCAACTAGAACTTTAGGCTCAACATTACAAATAGCTAAGGAGGGAGGATCTTTCAAATCTTGCGCACCAAATAAAACCTAAAAATGATTAATAAAAGCATTTGCAATTTCAGGTTGAGACTTAGTGTTCTGGCCATTTGGTAGCTTAATAGTGGCAATGAATCTCTTGTGCCTATTTCTCTTGATCAAGGCATGGAAAAATTTGGAGCATTTATCTGCTTACAACAAATATCTATTTTTCACCAGCTGAGCTACAATTCTGGATTCAGCTATCCTGAATTGAATGGTATGGGCTTTGCTTCTGTTGGCAAGATTGAGAAGGGAGTCATCACTCGGATTCTGCTGGAGGGAAATAAGCAAATTATTATACTCTGCTTCAGCATTCTCCACACGGTTGGAAATATGACTGAACTCTTGCTTATATAGCTTATTCAAGGGGCCCTTAAGAGATTTCAATCTTTTACAGACTCTGAACATACTACACCCAGAAAAGGATTGATTCTAGCCATCTGCTATAATGGATAAAAAAATCGGGTGATCCACAATAGCATTGTTAAATTTAAACGGGGAGTTACCTCTAATCGCTGAAGCAGTTGACACCACTAATGGGGCATGGTCTGAAATTGATTCAAACCCCAACACTTCACGAAAAGAATTTTCAGAAGAGCTGATCTAGTGATGGTTACAGAGAGCTCGATCAATTTTACTCCATACGCTACCATTGGTCCAAGTAAAATTAGAGCCATGGGTATTGAGATTTTCAAGACCTAGCTCTGTGCAACAATTAGCAAAATCCTGCATTTCATAAGCAGAAATGCCTACACCATTAACACGGTCCGAAGGACCAAGAACACTGTTGAAGTCTCCTAAAAGGAGCCATGGGCAATCCACAGAGTTGCCGATGTTGGATAAATTAATCCACAGAGCCCTTCTAGCCGTCACTGAATGGAGCCCATAAATAAATGAAACTTGGAATTGCTTTCTAGTTATTTTACAAAAGATGGAACAGTGAAATAGTTGCGTCAAAGATTGCAGCACAGTAATATTCACTCTGTCAGTTCTCCATAGAAGGAAAATGCGACCAACATTATAAGAAGCAAAGTTATGAGAGAAATCCCAATCTCCAAAATTTTTCTTCATAATATCACCAACAGAGCAAGTATTTAGTTTAGTTTGTAAAATAGCCACACACCAACTTCCTTGCTACTAAGAAAGCGCAGCATCCTATGATGCTTCAGAGGCAAATGGAAGCCTTTGATATTCCAAGAGGAGATAATCATTGTGCTAGGCAGGAAGAAACCTTCCCGACATGCTTCTTCTGATTATTAGTGGTCCTCTTCCTAGTTTTGGCTTGAACCCCCTTACTGGAATCTTCAATACTCGGCACTGATTGTGTTGAAAGACTCTTCTTACGAGCTTTGGACTTAGGAAATACAAACCCATCTTCCTCATTTATGTCTTGCAAGGAAATGGTTTCAGAGACATTTAACACAAAATCTGTTTGATGATTTTCATTGTGGTGAGTAGAGCAACCTTCAACAACCAATGGTTGCTCCACTGGAGGGTTATTATTTGTGGTTGGAACGACCACTGTAGAAGATTGACCAGCTTCTTTTGTCACCAAAGGTTGGTTTTTTTGCCTCACCAACGTTTCCCCTCCAGTGGCTTTGCAAGTTTTCACAGAATGTCCAATTATTTTGCAGTGATTACAAAATCCTGGCATGCTTTCATACTCAATATGTTGAACAAAGGATTTACCCTTTGGGAGTTGGCAACGGACCCCATGAATGAGATTTTGTGAAGCATACACTTCCACCAAAGGTCTAGTGAAAGAAATAGAACCCTTGGATGCAGTGAGATGATCCGGTCGAATGGGGGCGCCAATCTTGATAAGAATTTTCCCAAGTGCCTGGGGGTTCTACAGCTCAAGAGGCAAATTCTTAAGCTTAACCCAAACGGGAATTTTGCTTAATTCTTTGTAGCCAAAGTCAAAGAACGAAGGCATGATTTTCAGCAAAAGTGGTCTCTGAAATATGAAGTAAGGCCCTTCTGAAAGGACTTTGTTCATATCATCCTCATTTTCGAATTTGAATATCAGCCATCCACTGTCATGTGCTGAATATGAGTGTTTGACCCCCCCTCCCCCATTTTTGGCAGCAATCCAGCAAGGCTTTATTACCTAGAAAACGTCCCGCTACGTAGCCTATAAGGCTGTATCCCCAAGCTTCCTCTAACGGCTGGATGTCTCCTTCATCAAACAGGACTTCATCTCTTGAAGATGGGATCGCAGCTGCCAAGTTAAATCCTTTAGATGGCTTCCTGTTATCCTTAAACAGATTTACCCAAGGATTGGAGGGCTGGTCTTTAGGTTGTTGTGAAACAACATCTTCATCTGAGGAGGAATCTTCATCCTCTAATTCGGAATCCTCTTCACCAAGAGTATAAGAATCAGAAGACATGATTTTGGGCTTCAGGTTTGGTTTAGACATTTTGTCGAACACCTGGTGTGCAGGAGTTTTCTGAAGAATTTTCACTGTAGCAGGAACATCCTTGCTTCCCTCAGATTCAACAGCCAGATCAGAAGAGGTAGAACCATGAGTTTCTTTTAACTCAGACATCAAACTCACCTAGGATTTCTTCTCCTTTGTGCCTGGTTTGTGGTTTTTGGATTTTCCCATCTGAAACTTAGCACTTCACTCTGGTTTGCATCTGAAAGAAACTGAAAAACCCAAGAAGGAGAAGCCAACGTGTAGCGCTGGGGTAGCTTGGTTAAACTTGTGTGTCTGTTCAAAGAAATTAGACAAACCAAGAAATCGAGCTACCTTCGTGGTTGAAGAAGCTAAATCTCACTAACGAGGAAAAACCTTAAAGGTTGGAACAAAACCAGAAGAAGGAAAATTCCTCACAATGGCCAGGAGAAGAGAAAATACGTTCGGTCAAAAGAGAGGCACTCACGCTCACTCCCAAGGAAAATCAGAAGGCAACAAAATGGCTTAACCTCCCACGGTGGCAGGAGCCACTAAGAATCGCCCGGGGGGGAGGTTTCCCTTTTCACTGCTGGAGCACTTTTCAGGAGAGAGAAGAGAGCGTTTTTAGACTACGACTGAGAGCTTAAGTTATTAGTGCTTTAATAGGGTAGGTAGGTAAGTTTAGTTTATCAAATGGCTATAAATAGGTCAATGCTCAACCTCTTAAGGCGTTCCAAATTTGTCTCTTCTTCATTTTTCATTCTTCCAGTATTCGTGTTTTTTCTCATAGTGAGTTTGGTGAAATTCTGGTAATGGAATGGAGGTTGTCGTTGTCATTGTTGTTAGCCTCTCAATATCCAATCCAATATTTCTTATTTATATTATTTATTTGATATTTTAGTGCATAACATAAAGTACAAAATCGGGACTAATAATTAATATTAATATAATAAATTTCGATCAATTTATCAAATAGATAAATTCAATTAAGAAGGTGAATGTTTTGCGGATTCTTAACTGGTTGAGTGGCTAACATCAACGTCGATCTTTAGTAGTAACTATGTTGAGAGGCTAACGATAGTTGTGGTGCTTGTTGAACCATTGCAACCTTATTATAGTCCTTGGGTTGTTGGTGGCAGTTGTAACACTCCAATGAATCACACCAGAAAGAGACAATTAAACATGTTTGGCTTGGAATAGTTATGGGATGAATGACCTTTTGAAAAGTTTTTTAGAAAGCATGTGAGTGAGAACAAAGCATGCTGAAAAGTCTTGTGTTGATTTGTGGGATCAGTCATTGATCCTGGAAGTAGACAAAGATGATTTTCGAGGTCTTGAAAAAGGTTAACTACGAAGGATTTTGACCAACAAAGATGTTAAGCGAAGTATCACCGTGTAAAGTGCCTTAGTGTGAAAGCCACTGAGAATTCAAAAATCAGGGATGTTACAACAGTCCCCAAGTTGTTGGTGGTTGTTCAAGGATCGAGGCTCTCACATGGCATCAACTATCCCTTGATATGATGTGTTCCATGACTTGGTTGGCCAACATCTTGGTATTTTCTGGTGTTGTGTCTGCTGAGTAGTCTTTGGCTGACATCTTGGTATTTTCCATGGTGGGCACCGGTGTTCACTTCGGAGAACACCAAGGAGAGAGGACAGATGGCTCTAGCTCAAAGACAACATCAACGTCTCTCCCAACTTTGCCTAAACCATGAATCTGAGGCGAACCATGTAGCTCACCTCTATTTATACATGGTTCCCTCCAACAATAATGTCCACATGTCTTGATCTTCTTGGTCCTTTTTTTCCACATCATTGTGTGACCTTAGTCTTATCCCCTTCGTACATGGTACAAGGTGTGGTTGTGCGTGTTGACATGTCAAGTTGCGGTGCATTTCTGATCTTGTCGTTACATCTCTAAGATGTTGTCCCGTACTGTACTTCCATTGTTTCATCTTCTTGGCTATGGTGGGAGTCGGGTGTCGTTTCCTCTACCCGATAATATTATGATGAGTTAGCCATCCTGGAGTTTTGCCTTGGATGGTGTTTTACTTTTCGGATATGGAACCTTGTGGTGTAGGCACCTAAGAGCAAGTCGTATCCTTTTGTTAGAGTGGGTATTTTCGGGATATTCATCCCAAATAGTGTACTATATTCAAATTAAGCATAAACAATGACAAATGCAAAGTGGGATGGGTAGGGGTCCTAGCCTCACCCTTCCATGACACTTTTCATATATATACACATATAGCTTTAAGTGGATTAATGTAAAAATATATAAAATTAATTATTGATGTTATTATTATAATAGTTAAGGTTAATTAGTTTAAAATTATATAAAATTAGTTATGTTTGTTGTTATTAATATTATAATGATTAAGATGATAACTAATATAAAATTGTATACAACTAATTGTATGTTTGTTGTTGTTATGATAACGATTAAAATTAATATTATTTTAAATAAAAATTAGCTTTAATTTTATGCGTAAAAATAGTAAATATTTTTTAAAATTATTATGTATTAGAAATTAGACATTCAAACAGTTACAAAAAAATTTATTGATAAAAAAACAATTATAATGGAAGGGGGAAAAATTCAACATCCCTTTAGTAACTTTCTGGATCCATCCATTAGTACAAGCACATTTATCTTTTTTTATATTGTAATTTAGAAATTAATTTTTTTTTTTTACTTTTATCACATCAACTATTTTATTTTACATTTCTTTCTTTTTCTTGATGTAAAAAAAGTATGCAAATATAAATACATTTTCTCTTAAAATATAAGGAAATGCAAATAAGCGACCAAAACTTCAAAAGGACGCACGACTATATAGATTCCATGTGCTTCAAAATTCATACGGGTCAAGCAAAGCAAAAAGAGGCAACCTTTTTTTATCATTATTACTACCACAGTTCCACCCGTTGGCTTGGAAGACAATAATCATTGAACTGAATTTGCAGGTTTCAAGTCTACGTGACAACCCGGTCCATGACCACTTACAAGAACTCACAAAAAATAGGTATAGTATATTTTCGATCTCTGAAAATAAAGGTAAGTTTATTTTTAATTATTTAAATTTAAAATTAATAATATTGGTTATTGTATTTTATTTTAAAAAAAAAACTGTTTTAAGTTTTCTATCTAAATATTTTCGATCTAAACATTGTTAAAATGAATATTTTGAATGAAAAATAAATATATAGTAGGGTATTTAATGATAAGAATGAAAAATCATAGTAAATTGTCATATAAATGACTTGTAAGTAGTCTGTTGCGCGCTAACGCGCAATTGATACGGCAAGTGCACCGATCGTTAACAAGTAATAAAAGTAGGTAAGTAGAGTTATCGTCTCCACAGGGATTGGGGTAATTTTCACAATAATATTAATTCTAAATGATTGGAATTAATAACAGAAAAATAAAGAACAAAGAAGTAATTGTTGAGTTGTGGTTGGTGTTTGAATA
>PYAF01001048.1:179161-193287 GCA_007407185.1 Glycine tomentella
AACTAATCCTATTATAATACCAAATCTTGAAATATATGATTTAAATAAGGAAACTGTTTCAACCTCACGCGTCCCGCGCGCGATACCACGCGAGTCGCGTGGACTGGCCGAAAAGATGGCGCTTGTCGCGTGAAATGTGAAGTGCCTCGCGTGGAGTAACAGAAGGTAATTGCTTATTTCTTTGAGTCTTCACGCGACCAGCGCGAGTAATGGCGCGACACGCGTGACACTCCAGAACTTGCTTCTTTTATTATTTATTCTCCTCTTTTGACCTGAAATTGCACAATTGGTATTGAAATTAGATTTAAACAATAAAATACTAAACTCAACTAATTCTAAGTTATTTTACCTAAGTATTTAATCAAATTCTATCCTAAAACTAGACTAAAAACAAGATGTGTTTGCAACACATCATAGTCACATAAGTCTAATATTTAACATTCTTTGTATGAAATTCAATCAATCGTGGTGTCTATTAACACCATTAATTCCCACTTAAGCGATTGATTAAAGAAAGATATTTTGTTTCTTGATTGAGTCTCTAGTCCACTCCAAAGAGCTTTCTAGTAGGCGTGATCTTAAGATTTCTATTTTTGCATGCTATTCCTATGTAAAGTGTGGTAAAGGAAAACAATAAACGACTAACATAAAGTGTAGGAAAGTAAATGAAAGCAATAAAATCAAGTAAACAAAATGGAAAATTTGGATGAAGGTAAGAGCATTGGAAGTGCTTATATGGGTTTCTTAGAGTCACTTATCTTTTTTTGGTCCCTACAATGTCATATCACTCATAAGAACTCTTACCAAATTTTGCTCCAATGCAAAAAAATGCAAGAAACTCCAAAAAATCTCCTTGATTGGTGATGTTTGAAAAATAAGAAATTGTAGAAAGAGTTTCTTATATTAGAAACCCAATTTTTTTGTGAAGGAACTCTCATGCCACCTAGATATTCTCTAATGCATAATTTCTTCTAAGAAACAATTTCTTATCCTTAGAAACTCCTTAAACACCTCCCATTGGAGAAAACAACTACATACCATGATTCTAGTCGTGGACCCTGATTACATTGTGTTTTCTCTTATTTATAATATAAAAAACAGCTACATACCATTAGTCATTCCTGATCCACCATTAACCACTATCCTAGATTCTAAGGAGATCATATGCAACATGATATTAATTAACTTCTTGTGTTATTAGCTTTTGTAGACATTGTGACCCCATGTTTCCAAAAAGAAGTTGTATTTTCGAGATCATGGGCCTTGTGTAAAGGCAAATATCACTAAAAGGGTGATTTAATTGTGAGTTTCACTAAATTTAAATCCTTTTTGTAAACAACAAAGTTATCATATGATGAAGTAAAATTTTAAAAAATAGATATAAGACTTTTGCAAAATGAATTAGACAACAGTTTCAAATCTTTGTTAAACAAACAAAGTTTTTCAAAAGTAAAGATCAAATTCAAATCCTAGATCAGTTCAAATAACAAAAGAGAGAAAAAATGACACATGAAATTTATACTGGTTTGTCTCAACCATTGAGACTACGACCAGTTCTTGGCAAACCACCAAGTTCCACTAACTTCAACAAGTTACAAGTATTTGTGATTGTCACTTGTGGCTCCTTAACTCAAGCTTTACACCAAGCTTGTTGCAATCACATTTTTTGTCCTACCAAGTCACTATTGGCTCTAGCACAAATAAGAAGATTTGTTGGACTGTGTCAGACGAGACTTCAAGCCTCTAGAATGTCTTCCAGTACAGGATATCTGTGGAGCTTCCTTGGTCAATGAAGACCTTGGACACCACCAAATTGGCGATCACAATGGAGAAAACCATGGAATCGTCTTGGTTGACAGGGTTGATGCCCTTGAAGTCTCTATCGGTAAAAGTGATGGGAGGGAGACTTCATGGTGATGGTATGTCAACACAGTTAATGTCAATGTCCTAGATGGCGTGGAAATGCCATTTTCAGGACTGACTGAACAACCCTCCATAAGAAAATCCGCCCACGATGGTATTGATTACACCTCAAATTTTTTGGGCGGGCTCATTTTCCTGTTCTTGTGGAGGTTGATGCTCGCGTCTTTACTGGTAGTGCCTTTTTCTCCCTTTGTCTTTTGCTCTGTTCCTTCCTCTATCAGCATCGTGATTTCTGTATTGGTCCTCTCGATGTCCTCCAGGTATCACTCCTGTTGGGTGATCGTCAAGCCTCTTCACGAATTGGGTTCGATATCCAGCCTATATGAGCACTTCTATTTTATCTTTCAGAGCCCAGCAATCTTCTATATTGTGACCGTACCTACGATGGTATCTGTAGTGTTTGGTTCTATCTAACCCCAGCCTAGGAGGAAGTGGCAGGGGTAGCTTTATGGGTACCTACATGTTGAATGTCTCCTCTAGGATGGTGGTTTGATTGGCCGTCAGGGGTGTGTGGCGCTTATACTTGGGTCCCTTGGGGAGAGGTTGATGCTTTTCCATCTTGTGCCGCTTGTCCGACTTACGAGAGTCAATTTTGGTACCTCATTCTCTCTTGTCGTGCTTTTGTCCGGCTTGTCGGACCTCGTTTCTGAACCTTGACATCTCCTCCATTTGGATGTAGCCTTTGGCTCGTTCGCACAACTCATTCACGCTACCAGAGGTTTTTTACATAGACTATCTACGAACTTACTAGGCTGTAAGCCTAGCAGCATGGAGTATAGTGCTACCTCTGGGTTGAGATTTCGGATCTGGACAACAATTCGTCCAAATCTATCCATAAACTTTCAGAGGGGTTCATCATCTGCTTGTCGCAGATTGGCCAATGCAGTGGAAGTTATATGGTCTGACTGGCTAGTTGCATGCTGTTAACTGAAATGCTAGACAAGAGTGTCGAAACTGTCGATGGACCTCAGAGAGAGTCCTTCATACCATGTTCGCGATGTCCCTTTGAGGGACGTTGGAAAGACGTGACACAAGATTGCGTCGTCGTTGGTGTAGTGATTCGCATGTGTCCAAATGTTCATCTGGGTTGGTGGTTATGTTGTACCACTCTAGATTGAGCGATTTCCAACCTAAGGGTAAGTAAACTTCCATGATGCGGTCGACGACTCATCCACCCTTTTGGGCAGTGTATGTGTAATAGACTGGGATTGTCTTGAGTGTTGACTGTGTGTCAGGGGATTGATTCCCCTTGAGTCCATTCATTCATTGTACGGGCAGAGTGTTCATCGTCGTAAGGGCGTCTCACACGACCTTCCAATTGGTGATAGTTAGCCTTCAGCTTTTGGAGTTCCTCCTCATGGCGTCCCTCCATCTCTGCAATACGCGTCTAAAATTGTTGGAGAGTGTCTATGTTTGGCATGGTTGTTGGGAGAAGATTGGAGCTTTCAATAGGGATCTCGCATCTGAGGCCAGATCGTGTGCTAACCATTGATGGAAAAGAGAGGTCGCGGGTAAGTTTTACCACGACCCATGGTGGGCATCAAATGTACTTACCAAAATCTGGAGCTGACCCATGTCAAGGTGCACGTGGCCAAGAGGGGCTCCACGATCTTGGGCGTTGGACTGTGAGTATCCTTTGTTAAGAGAACACTAGGGGGGACCTGTAAAACAAAGGACTCTGACGCTCAAGTAAGTACGTGAGTTAGGTGAGAATGAGAGATGAAAAGGGTGAGATGGAACCTAGTACTTATAGAGTGGAGTAGGATTTGTGAGTCCTTGTTTTTGTCGGGGTTGTTACAGTTGTGTAACAACCCTTGCAGATAATTAATAGCTTGTGGATAATTGTAACTTATAGATAATGTGTATCTCATAGATAATTAAGTACCTGCAACTTGATAAGGAGGTTGCAACATTATCATTAATATTCAAATAATAAAGTATTAGACATAACTTGTTCGGCCTAGTAGCCCGGATGCTATGAGAGAAATGTTTGTACTTCTGTGTCAGGACTGACATGGAAGACTGACGTGCGTATTGGAACGCCATGTCACTTGTCACATGTAATTTGTGAACCCTGGACAGTACAAGTATCAAGACACTAGGCTATTGAGAAATCTTGACCTTTCAACAAACAACTTGTTTGGAAAAATTCCACCAAATTTTTTTGGCCTCACTCAATTGCAGTTCTCTAATTTGTCTAGAAATCATTTCATGGGAAAGATAATAAGCAAGATTGGTGGCATGAAAAATTTGGAGTTCGTTGATCTCTCCAACAATCATCTTTAAGGGGTAATTCCTACTACTATCTCTAATTTGTCTTTTCTAAGTTATCTCAATTTGTCATACAATAATTTCAATGGAAAAAATCCCATTAGGGACTTAGCTTCGTAGCTTTGATGCATGGAGCTATGATGGAAATCCCGAACTTTGTGGACTTCCTCTAACAAAGAATTTTGTGTTTGGATGTACATCTACATGCTAAAGAGTTTATTTAAATGGCAAGGGATGGTTGTCGATTTTTAATTCTATGTATTAGTGTTTTTGTTTAATAAAATTACTAATATAATTTTTGAGAATGGAATTTGTGGCGTTAACATATGAGTTTCATTGTTTTTCTAATCCCTTTTCTAGTAGAATGTGAAAGATTACCTTTTATTAAAATGGACAAATATTAAAGGTAAAGTGGTGAATAAAAAAAGTCATCAAAATTTTGGAGAATAAAAGAAAGGGGAGAAACACACACTAGGAAAACCATGTTTGTGAAACAGAAACACCTCTAGAAACTGCATTAGAAAACAGATTTCAATAAAGCAAATTAAGTAATTGATCATCACAGTAACAATAGCATATAGTAGTAGATACCAAAGAATATATAGAAGCATAACACAAGCATCATCTTAGAGGAAGGTTATTCTTTGATTTTTTTTTTTTTTTTTTATCTATTTTGATTCCACAAATATATATTTTTTCGCTTGCTACCTTTAATTCCATTAGACATATATGAATTCCCAAGGGAACCTAATCTAAAATATACAAGTGAAATGGAGACATAAAAGTTCAAGAGTGAAAGATGGGATAAAAGGTTCCAATAAATAAGCAATATATACAATCCCAACTGCATAGAGATCTGTTTTCCTTGCATAAAGGCCTCAGTATTCAGTTTCCTATTTAGTAAAGTGCACAAGAAATTCAGAACCTAGTCAGCCATTTAACATGAATGGGGGTAGCCATTTAATTTTATATATTGAATCAAATTATCAAAAACATGTTTCATTTTATATCAATGATTTTATATTTTTTATTTGCTAAAATATATAAAAAAAATTTGTATGAAAAAAATAAAAAAAGTAATGTGTTGCATGGGTATCTTGATTTTAAGTTGCAATTTGTTCCTTTATTTTCTAGAAAGATAGGAAATGGTCCCTTATCGTTATTTTTAAAAAGGTGCAACATGTAAAAAAAATAAACAAAAACTCAATTTATAAACTAATGGAAAGAGGATAAAAAGAAAGGTAAATATTAATATTAAATTATTATTTATATTTTTAGTTTTATGTATGGTCTCATAGAAAAAGTCTAAATATATATGCTTTGCTATAGTTTAAATACGTGCTTATGTTTTACATCCTTCCGGTGAATAACAGAACAAATAAATTGAGTAACTGTAAAATAAAAAAAAAAATTAGGGTTTAGTATCAGGTTCGATATTGAATTAATTGGTAAATATTTAATAATCTTAAAAGATAACTTACTCAAAATCTAATTAAACTTAAATCTAAAATACTGTTACGTAGATAATATTATGTCAACATTTTCTTTAATTCAATAATCGAGTGTCATTAGTCAAAAAATGAAGGTAACTCAAAAATGACATTTAAATTTAAAGCCCAACAATTCTTTTTTTAAAAAAATATTATCTAGATAATATTATATCATTATTTTTTAATTTTAAAATTGAGAATCATTAAAATATTCTATAATGTTTCTGACAAATAAAAGGATAATTTTTAGATTGTTTTGTTGTATTTCAGTGTGTGTCAAAGATAATTGACAGAATTTGCTACTAAAGCTAAATCAGCTTAAGGTTCATTAATAAAATAAATATTTGACATTAATTTTTATAAAGTGAAAAAGGTAACATGATAACAAAAACACTCAACATATAAATTTCTCATTTAAATTTAAAAGGTCTTTCTCTAAGAAAAATTTTATGTCTAAGTCTTGGACTGTCTTCAGGTCAGTGTAGATGGGAGTAGAAAAGTGTTATAAATGTCTCATTTAAATTAAAAAGGTAAAAATAAATTAGATGTAACAAATTACTGATCTATAAAAACAATCATGTTAACTTAATTTCGTTTTTTAGTCTAATTGAAGTTGTGGGTTAAATAAAAAAATATAGAATTAAAAAAATAAATTTATATGCCACATTGAAAAACCAATAATCTAGAAAAAAAATTAGAAAACGAAAAAAAAATACAATTAAAATAAAAAAATGAAAAACAAAAATATAATTAAAATTCTGATTCTGATGGTGGCTTCGACGAGTTTTCGATATAGCCGGAACGGGAAGAAACCCTCAGGGTTCACCTTCCTCCCTTGTCTTCACCAAGGGTTCTTCTTCCGTTGCAAGAAACCCTCGATATATGTCAGAGAACACTGCCCCTAGCCTTCTTCCCCTATCCAATCTGATGTTGTTGCAAGAGTTGTTGGAGCGGAAAGACACCCTTCCTCCATTGCTGTTAGAGAACACTATCCCAAGCCTTCTTCCCCTATCGACTCCGACTCTAACTCCGACGTTGTTGCAAGATTTGTTGGACTGGGAAGACACCTTTCCTCCCGTGCTGTAAGAGAACACTACCCAAGCCTTGTTTTTGTAACATTTCAAAAATATTCCAATACTTATGTAGATAAAAATATCTATATATATATATATATATATATGTTAGTAAAAGAAAAGTTAGATTAAATTGTTTTAATATATTAGATTTATTTTTATTTTGAAAAGATATTAGTATAATATATTAGATTGTTTTTGATATAAAAAAATTCAGGAATTAACAACGTTTTAGAAGTTCACTTAGTATCAAATATATTTTAGAATGGGTATAATTTCTTTAACTAATTGATTTGTATTGTAGTGTGTTGTGCTAATATTTTCTCTCAAGACAATAAACTTCAATGATATTTTAATTCGTTATACGGAGATGTGCAGGAGTTTTTTTCCATTCAAATATTTGCACCGCTGAATATAAATATAAGTCTAATTGCTTTTGATTTATGCTAGACTATATTATATTTAATTTTTGAATAACAATGGTAAAGAAAAATTTGGGATACCAGTGGCACACATACACATGTAACACCTCAAATTTCAAAAAATATTATTTGAAAATGCTTTAATTTAATTTATTTTAGATGTACACGTCACTTTTTTTTACCGCTATTTAGAAATAATAAAAACATTTTCCTATACTATTTTTTTAAAACAAAACGCGATAGTCGGAAAATGCTAAATAGTTACATTGAATTAAAATAAATGCAAATGTAGAGTAATTCAGTTTCCGTACATAAATAAAATAAAACTTGTAGTGTCACAAAGAAGACGGAGTCTAGGGTGCGGGACCAAATTTTTTTTCGTAAGTTACGAAAAGAATTTTGACCGTTGGATCAAAATTACGATATGATTCCAAAATGGAAAACCGGTTTGAAACCGTTTGCGAATTTACTTTTTTCCATATTTATCTTTGTTGCACATTCGGCACCCGTTGCACCTACTGCATTATCATTTTAAATTTTTTCTTGTTAGCATGTGTCAGTGAATGTGACAGTCAATGTCTCTTGTCAATCACCATTATTTGTCTTGATATAGCTTCTTGATATGTTCATATTATGAGAAGGCATGTGAGTTATACCATATACTCTAACAAGTGAGTTCCACGTTATTATTAACCTGTCACGCCAATATTTGTTAAAAATTTGATGGTAATTTAATGAAAAACTAACATCAATTAACTTATAAAATATGAAGACCAAATATGTAATACAAATTTTATAATTACAAAACTATTATTAGCAAATATGTAGTTAAAGCTTTTTTAAGTCAATTATATAGTTAAAGTTAAATATTTGAAATTGTTAAATTTGTTTATAACTTTAGTTAAATTTAACCTACTGATACTTTTTGGCGTCTAGAAGTTTTTTAGGCCGTCATTTAATTATGAATTATTATCATAAGATTATTTATTTTTATAATAATCATTTTTAAAGTTGTATTTAAAATAATTATAAATATTTATGTTTCTAAAAAAATGTAATTTTTTTTTACATTTTGTATTAAAATTAAACTCAATTTTCATTATTAAAGATAAATAATACTTTAATCACATTATAAAAAAACATTTTTATCAAGTATAATGAAATATGTGGCAGAAAAAGACTTGGTAAAACTTGGAAGAAGAATAAAATATGGTCTCCTCTTTCTCCAAAAGCTTCAAAAAAATGGGAGAATTGGCCTAGGCTTTGGCTTTTAAAAACAACACTTATTGTAGGTGTAATGCTTAGACTAATGGGATTGCAAGGCCTAATCTTTATCTTCTTAATTTAAGCACTTTGAATGACCATTAATATGACCAATTGACAGCTTGGATAACCCTTGAGGTGCTCTCCATGAGCTCAATCATGCTTTATATGGCTTCTTGCACTTTTCCAAAACTAACTATAAAAGGATAAAGTAGAGTTTTGCCAAAAATGGTAAAAACTACTTTTGCTAAAACTGATAAATCTTATCCTAATCTTTTAGATTAGTGTGCTAATTTCCTATATTAGTATGCTAACCTCCCTTGGGATATGTGTACTCATGGTGAACCTTGCATAGGGTCCACTCACAAAGAGACAAACTATACTACGACTCAATGGACAGTACAATTCTTGCATATATGGAAATCTAGTTCAAACAATTTCTATTTCTTTGTCAAGTTTTACCAAATCAATCACACACAACCACACATGTATATATATATATAGCACGGAATTCTATGATTGAAAACATATAACTACCGAAATTAAATTCATACATGCACAGATGACACAATACAAAGTTTCCTCTGTTAGTCTGAGGAGTAATTTTCAGGGTGTTACAACTTAAACTTATTTTAATTATTCTATATCATATAATTAGACACTTTAATTAGTCACCAACTAGTTAAACTAAAATTTTATTCTTAAACTAGTTATATAGTCATTTACCAAAATGCCCTCCACTTTAAACTCTTATGACTTAATTACCCCTTTTCTAATTTTATGGAATCTAGATCACCATTAATCAACCTTAATTATCCCCACTTAATTTCTAACTTTACTTACATTAATTACTAATTTTCTTTCAAGCTTCTAATTTCTAGACCAAAATCCAATTATTAACATCTAGGTCATTAATGAGTTGACCATTATTTGACCAAAGAATTTTCTTTGAATTATCCTTATTTTTTCTAGACTTTAGCTTAAAAACTTAAGAGTTTAACCATGTCTAGGTATCCTATGGTAACATCTCATTTTGATACCATTTCAATAGTCTAAAAACATTATCCAATCCCACGACAAACCAATAACACTATCTACTACACACATATGGAAAATTGGGATGTTACAATACAATCATATACATGTTGATGTTACTTTGTGGTATTTTCTCACAAGTGTGTTTGTGCCTTGTGCATAAATGACAATATTGGTATTTTATATATTTCTGTGTCTATTTAATTATAACCATGAATGAAGCATTGTTTATATCATAAATTGATAATTTAAAATTATATCATAGATGCCTCCATCTGAGATGGGAAAGGCAATGGGACATCATTCAATAAAATATAAGCTCCTAGACCCTTTGAAGAATCTGAGATCTGCATTGGTTCTGAGAATCAAAGAATTGAGTCTTATGATTCTGGGAATTACTAAGTTGTGTCTGTTATTTTTATTTGTATGCTTTGAGGTGTTTTTATTTATTTAAATATTTTATTTATTCAATATGTTATGAATTGTGAGTGTTTTAATATGATTTTATTAGAGTATATATATACGTATATACTTATTTTGAATTCATTGTGGATACCATGGCTTATTTTTCGGATTACTGTACCGATTGAGAACAATACTATCAACAAACACTCTAGATTTGTTTTATTCACTGATATTATCATCTCAGTAAAAGTGTTGTTTTCAGAGCACGAGGAAGAAGCTGTTGGAATATGCGGAGATTTGAAGACTTAGTTACGTTTAGATACATTTTCAGCTTCGTCAGTAATCAGAATAAAATGCCGAATGTGGTTGATTATGTTATACTTTTAGTGTGAATTATTTTTAGATTCCCATATTTGAGAATACTATTTTTACTTATGTAAAGACTTATTTGACTTTATTTATTATAAGCAAGGTATTTCTAAACTAATATGATTTTTTAGATTTTATATTAATTTTAGTATGGGGTGTTAACGTCCTTCATTAAAATAACACCCCATGCTAAAAAGAATATAAAAATCTCAAAAATCATGTTAGTCTGAAAATACCTCGCATATAATAAATAAAGTCAATTAAGTAAGTCTTTACATAAGTAAAAATAGTATTCTCAAATATGAGCATCTAAAAATAACTGACACTAAAACTATAACATAATCAATCACATTCGGTATATTCTTCTGAGTATGAACAAAGCTAAAAATGTATCTAAAGGTAACTAAGTCTTCAAGCCTCCTCAATTCCAACAGCTTCTTCCTCGTGCTTTGAAAACAACATTTTTACTAAGATGATAATACCAGTGAATAAAATAAATCAAGAGTGTTTGTAAATAGTATTGTTCTCAGTCGGTGCGGTAATCCAAAAAATAAACCATGGTATCCACAATGAATACAAAATAAGATTACATGTGTGTGTGTGTATATATATATATATATTCTCTAATAAAAATCATAATAAAACACTCACAACTCATGACATTTTGAATAATTAAAATATTTAAATAAGCGACAACACCTCAAAGCATTCAAATAAATATAACAAACACAACTTAGTGATTCTCAGAATCACAAAACTCAATTCTTTCGTTACCAGAACATGTGCGGATCTCAAATTCTTTAAAGGGTCTATGAGCTCATATTCCGTGCAATGACATCTCACTGTCTTCCCCATCCCAGATGGAGGTATTTATAATAATTTCATCCCCATCCCAGATGAAGGTATCTATCATATAATTCAAAATTATTAATTTATGATTTGAACACAATACTTCATTCATGATTATAATTAAATAAACACACAAATATTTAAATACCAATACTGTCATTCACGCACAAAGCACAAACATACTTGTGAGAAAATTCCACAAAGTAACATCAACGTTTATATGTATATGTGTGCGTGTGTGTGTTGTGTGTGTGTGTGTGTGTGTGCATGCATGCCTGTGTTTGAAAAGAACTCCAACACATTCCTGTATAACCAATTATAATATCATTGAAGTTTGTTGTCTTGATCGAAAATATCAGCGAAACACACTACAATATAAATCAATTAGTTAAAGAAATTATAACCGAACTAAAATATATTGGATACTACGTAACGTCTAAAACACCGTTAATTCCTAAATTCTTTATATCAAGAACACCGTAGAAGAAATCTTTCATAAAAGAATTATACAATGAAAGTTTAGAAGAAAGTTGTTTTACTCGATAGTTTTAAAAACCGAACCGGTGACTGACTCGGTCAAAGCACTGGATCACTAGGTTAGTGGTGAATCGGTGGGTCACTAATTGACCTGCATGACCCGGTCTTTAACAAAAATATTTAAATTTTTTATGACATTAGCTAAATAAGTTTAAGTTTAAGAAACAAAATCATCAATACAAAATTATAGAATGCTAATTCTCACCCAATAAACCATTTTTAGTCAGGGATACTATAGTTACATTATGATCTCATCTCTATATCATACGCATACTTACACTCAATATACTTTTATTCTATATCAATATTATTAACAATTTATGAGTATTTTGAAAACATATTTTATATCTCTAAACAATTTTTGCTAATTCTCACAGCACCCCCCCCAACACACCAAAAAAACCCTCGGTTATAATGACCAAGGTTAAAAAAAAAAAATTTGGTGGAGGCCTCTGGTTCCCGGCACAAATAGCGCCAGCCATGGCGCCAGTAGCGCTAGACTTGATGCCATTAGCGCCAGAGTGCACCAGATAACCAATTTTCACTGGAATCTGGAGCGGTTAGTGCCAGAGTGGCGCGATTAGCGCGAGAATGCAGGCTGGGTCACTATTTTAAGGCAGACTCTTCATTTTAAATGAAATAAACTAAGTAATCGATTACGATTTTCTGTAATCGATTAACACAGATAGATACATTTTGAAATAACACTTGGTAATCGATTACACAAGGTAGATAATCAATTAAAGTGTTCAACATGGTTTTTCCAAAATTAAACAAAAGCAAGTAATCGATTACATACCAATGATAATCGATTAAAGCAGTGCATAAAATGATTTTTCCAAAACATTAAGCCATGAGGTTTTCTTTGTAAACGCAAACATTTTAAACTTATATTCTACATATGAATGCATGTGAATGAATTATGCAATGCAAGGATCACTAAGCTATGTACTTGAATCATTTAGACAATTACAAATGCCATTAAAATGATTGGGCATGTAAAAAGCTAAAACTCCAAGCCATCCTTGTTTCAATCTTCTTGCAGCTTCCTTTAAATCCAACACCCCTCCCCCCCCACAATCCATTTCGCCAGAGATCCTCGCTAACGCACACCCCCACGCTGCAAAGCAGACAAACCCCTCCCATTCCCTCCCCCTGCGCCGCCACAACCCTTCCCTCCCCCTCCCTAGCGCCGCAAACAGCCAAACCACCACCGCCGCCGCCGCCACCGGCGAACAAACAAAGCCCCACGCCCCCAACCCCACGCGACGCGAGTGTTCGGATGAAGAAGCAGCGCTAACGAAGAAGACATTTTTTTTCTTCAATAGAGACTCGGTCTGGTTCGTCGAGTCAACGGTTTGACCATGGACCCGCCTGGGTCGCACCAGGTTGAAAGCATGGCCGATCCATTGCCAGACTCAACCTGTTCTAGTCATTGGGTCGCGGTCCGACCGGCCGGGTCGGTCCGATTTTTAAAACATTATTTTACTCACCATGCAATGACATCTCACTGCCTTCCCCATCCCAGATGGAGGTATTTATAATAATTTCATCCCCGTCGCAGATGAAGGTATCTATCATATAATTCAAAATTATTAATTTATGATTTTCACACAATACTTCATTCATGATTATAATTAAATAAATAGACAAATATATAAATACCAATATTGTCATTCACACACAAGGCATAAACATACCTGTGAGAAAATACCACAAAGTAACATCAACATTTATATATATGTGTGTGTGTGTGTGTGTGTGTGTACATGCGTGCATGTGTATGTGTGCATGCATGCCTGTGTGTGAAAAGAACTCCCACACATTCCTGTATAACCAATTACAATATCATTGAAGTTTGTTGTCTTGACCGAAAATATCACACACACACACACACATACATTGCATGGGAAGACAATGAGTCTTCAACCTCTGAATCTTTTGCTGAAATGGAAAAAGCCAACATGTGCCTCACATCAATTATCAATGAAGAAAATGATGATCTTCTGGATGAAGATGATGAGGTAAATTCTGAACTTGATCAAGCTATTCATGCTTTTCAAGAAATGTATGAGGAGGCCCAAAAGTTTGCAAAATCCAACAATAGGCTTAGAGGAAATCTAAGATGGCATGTTGAGAAAATCACTGAGTTACAAAATGAGATTTGTAACTTGAAAGAAGAAAATGAAAAACTTGTTTCAAGTTACAAATTAAATGGATGTGTGTGTGCCTCTTCCTCTAGCAGTGTTGACAAGTTTAATTTGCTGCAAAAGGATTTTGATGAATATAGAAAGAGCCAAGGTGAAAAACACATGTTGCTTATGGCTGAAAACAGTGATTTGATTGATCTCTTGAGAAAGTTTTATAAGGGTAAATGCAACTTGGCTGAAATGCTGAGTGTGCAAAGATATGCTGGTGATACTTCTGGATTGGGGTACAAATATGGTTCAAATTCTAAGGGTAAAACAGTTTTTGTACCTCCAAAACAG
>PYAF01001048.1:199553-260596 GCA_007407185.1 Glycine tomentella
AATCACAAGACCCATTGTTTTTCAATTTCAAATTTGGCATGTTTAAAGCCAAAAAGGGGGAGATTGTTGATTTGAGGGGGAGCTCTTGAAGATTGAAGCAATATAAAGACTTGGCAATGTTTTGACTTTCAACATGCTTGAAGGCTTGAAGGCTTGAAGATGAAGAATTGTGATTAAATGTAAAAGGAAAGAAAGTCTTTTGTTGATCCAAGTCCTTGCATGCATACCATTAATATTCATTCATGCATTATATCATAAAGGCTTTAAGTAATTGATTTGAAACTTAAAAAAAAGCTAAGTATTTTGGAAAAATAGTTCTAAGATGGTTTAATCGATTACTAGACATAAAGAATCGATTATATTGTTCTTCAAACTTTCTGGAAATCATTAAGAACAAATTAATCGATTACATTATCGTATTAATCGATTATTTTATTCCTGCATACACAAAAAAAAATTTAACTGAGTGACTGGTTTAATCGATTACCACTAATCCATAATCGATTAAATACCTATTTGGAAATTAAGATCACTCTGCCTTAATCGATTACCACTTATTGTAATCGATTATTTAGTTCATTTCATGTTTTGCACATAGTCTGCCTTAATCGATTACCATGTATTGTAATCGATTACATTTCACAAATATGATTTTTACAAAGTCTGACTTAATCGATTACACATCGGGATAATCGATTAAATAACCCGTTACTGTAACCTAGATATCTTGAACACTTTAATCGATTACGAGAGCGTATGTAATCGATTACAATTCATAAACAATCGATTACAGGAGCTGGTTTAATCGATTATTTCTGTTACAGTTCTTTATATAAATATAACCCTTGCCTTGTCTGATTAAGAGAACGAAATAGAAATTGAATTTTCGAGCACTGAGCATTCTAAGAGCTTTCTAATCAGTCACAAAGGCATTCTTCTTGGTTCAAAAGGTCTTACTTCCATTCAAACTAATATGGGTCACTAGGATTTTGTGAAGCAAGGCAATTCATTTCAAAGTTTAAGGAAAGGCTTGTTCTGCATATTGTTTCTACATTCAACCTGGTATATTCATCACTATGCATATCATTCTTGGATCATCAGGTGAATTCTTTCCTTACTCTTTGATGGTGTAAAAATTCTGATTGTATTTTTGTTTGAAAGTTCCATTGTAATTGGGTTTTTCTTGCAAGATTAGAGATAGTATTTCTCTAAGGACAGCTGAGTAGTGTTCTCAGTGTAGGTATTGCTTCTAAGGGTCTAATAGGGTTTTAGACTTCTGAACTTTATCTAGGATTGATAAAGAGAAGCCTGTAATTGCTTGTAAGGATAATATTTGTTATAGTGGAACTCTACTCTAGTGTTGAGTAGAAGAAACTAGATGTAGCCTCATAGTGTTTGAGGTGAACCAGTATAAATTCATGTGTTCTTTTATCTACTGCATAATTGTTAGTTCTTCTTGTGAATTCTGTGTTACATATTGTTTCTTAAGGCATTACAAGTCTTGGATTGAATTTGGATAAAGATTCTTGATTGTTTTTGTAATAAAGATCCAAAGGGCAAAGTAACTCTGATTTTGATACATCAAGAAATTTTTAAATTTACCAAGTCTAACCAATTCACCCCCCTCTTGGTTAAATGTGAAGTGTTCCCATATTTTATAGAAGATGATGAGAATATGAATCTCATTGTAAGAAAGTTTTCCAAGTTTCTAAGGAAGAACAAGGGCAGAAAGCAACCATTTCAAAAGAAAAGAAATGACAACACCAACAAGAACAACAACTCCTCCTCAATAACTTGCTTTGAATGTGGAAAGCAAAGTCATATAAAATCAGATTGTCCCTCATTATCAAAGAAGCCACAGGTTGAAAAGAGATCTAGAAGAGAAGGGAAGCCTAGAAAGGCTTACATTGCTTGGGAGGATAATGAATCAACAAGTTCTGAATCCTCTTCAGAAAAAGAAGTTGAAGCTCACCTATGTCTTACATCTACCATAAATGAACAAGATGAATCATCAAGTACAGAATCAGAGGTAAATTCCTAATTTGAAAGTGTTGTTTATGCATTTCATGAGATGCATTTAGAAGCTCAAAAGCTAGCAAAAGCAAACAATAAACTTAAAGGTAGCCTAAGATGGTATGTATCCAAACTTGCTGAATTGCAAGAAAAACTTTGTAAATTGAATGAAGAACATGACAAGCTTCTTTCAAGTTACAAGGAATATGGATGTACATGCTCCTTAGCCACTTCTAAGGTTGATAAATGCAATAAATTACAGAAAGAATTTGATGAATACAAAATAAGCAAAGCTGATGAAAATATGGCTTTTCAAACTGAAATTAGTTATTTGGTTGATTTGCTAAGGAAGTATTACAAAGGCAAATGTAACTTAGATGAAATGCTAAGTGTTCAAAAGTATGTTGGTGATACTTATGGATTGGGATACAAACATGGTGCTACAACTCAAAATAAGCTTCTGTTTGTACCTCCAAAACATAAATATCAAAAGCAGCATAATCAACCAAACTACTATCATAGATTTTCTTATGCTAATTCATCAAAATCTCCAACTTGCAATTATTGTATGTTAAAAGGTCATACATCTTATAAGTACTATGCTAGAAGGTTTTATGTTCCAAATGGAGATTGCATATGGATTGAGAAAAGAAAGAAAGCAACTAACCCCTTTGGACCCAACTCAAATTGGGGACCCTTCTTCTCTACTTAACTTGATTTGTGCAAATGTGTCTTAGAGCAAAATCATCAATTTGGTATCTAGATAGTGGATGCTCTAGACACATGACCGGAGACATATCCATGCTCATAGATGTAATACTTGAAGAAAGAGGATATGTTACATATGGGGACAATAACAAAGGCAGAATAATTGGGCAAGGAAATCTTGGAGATAGCTTGTCTACCAAAATCAAGGATGTGCTTTATGTTGAAGGGCTGAAAAACAATTTACTTAGCATAAGTCAATTATGTGATAAAGGTTTCAAAGTCACCTTCAACAATGAGACTTGCTTGATACATGATGGTAAAAATGGCAAAGTGGCACACATTGGTAAGAGAAAGGGTAATATCTATGTCTTGTCTATTGACCATGCATTCATACATAAAATTGATTGGTTGATGAGTAAAGTGAATGGAACATGGCTTTGGCATAGAAGAACATCACATATAAACATGCATCATCTCAACAAGTTAATTAGGAAAGACTTAGTAATTGGTCTACCTAAGCTTAAGTTTGAAAAGGACAAAATTTGTGAAGCATATCAAAGAGGGAAGCAAACTAAAAACTCTTTTCAAAGTAAGAATATGATTTCTACTTCAAGACCTCTTGAATTGCTTCACATGGATTTATTTGGTCCCTCAAAAACCATGAGCTTATGAGGAAACTATTATGCACTTGTTATAGTTAATGATTACTCTAGATACACTTGGACATTGTTCTTAAGATCCAAAAGCCAAGCATTCTCAGCTTTTAAGAAACTAGCCAAGGTAATTCAAAATGAAAAGGGTTGTAATATTGTTTCAATTAGAAGTGACCATGGTGGTGAATTCCAAAATGAACACTTTGAAAAGTTCTGTGAAGATTTTGGAATTAATCACAATTTTTCAGCTCCAAGAACACCTCAGCAAAATGTTATTGTGGAGAGGAAAAATAGATCACTTGAAGAAGGAGCAAGGACTCTTCTAAATGAAACAAAACTGCCTAAGCATTTTTGGGCAGATGCTGTGAGTACAGTTTGTTATACTCTTAATAGGATTCTCATAAAGCCTATTTTAAAGAAAACTCCTTATGAAATCTATAAATGGAGGAAACTAAACATCTCTCACTTTAAGGCATTTGGTTGTAAATGCTTTGTTTTAAACAATGGCAAAGATAGTCTTGGTAAGTTTGACTCGACAGCTGATGAGGCTATCTTTCTAGGATACTCCTTGCAAAGTAAAGCTTATAGGGTCTTTAACAAGAGAACCTTGTGTGTTAAAGAGTCTGTACATATTGTATGTGATGAAACTAACCCTTCTCAAGAAGAAGTTTTGAGTGATAATGATGTAGAAAATAAAGAAGAAAGACAGCAACACATAGAAGCTAGAAAGCTGGAAGAAGAAGAAGCATTTGAAGATATAAATCAAGAAGCAGCCACACCAAGACACAGATTGGAGAACCTCAAGAGACTTATCATTGGACAACATAATTGGTGATGTGTCAAAGGGAGTATCAACTAGATCTTCCTTAAGAAATCTTTGTTGCACTATGGCTTTTGTTTCACAAATTGAACCTAATAACATTGAACAAGCCTTATTAGATGAACATTGGTTGATTGCTATGCATGAAGAATTAAATCAATTTAAAAGGAACAATGTTTGGGAACTAGTATCTAGAACTTCCACTCACACACCTATTGGCACTAAATGGGTTTTTAGAAATAAGCTGGAAGAAAGTGGCATCATAATAAGAAACAAAGCTAGATTGGTTGCAAAGGGTTACAACCAAGAGGAAGGCATTGATTATAATGAAACTTATGCTCCAGTTGCTAGACTAGAAGCCATAAGATTACTCCTTGCATATGCATGTATGTTGAATTTTAGATTGTTTCAAATAGATGTGAAAAGTGCATTCCTTAATGGTTATATTGATGAAGAAATATATGTTGACCAACCTCCTGGTTTTATAGATCATCAATATCCTAACCATGTGTACAGATTAAGAAAAACACTATATGGATTGAAACAAGATCCAAGATCTTGGTATGAAAGATTAAGTAAGTTTTTGCTTGATCAATCATTCACAAGAGGAGAAGTGGATAAAACTCTGTTTATCAAAAGAAGAAACAAAGATATACTTTGGTTGATTATGCTGCTTTTGATTATATAATGAACAAAGGACCTTTTTATATTTCATTCCAAGCAACTGGGTCATTTGATTGAATGAAGATTTGCATTCTATTTTTCCAAAAATTGAAGTACTCTCCTTCAAACATCGGAGGACTATTGAGGGAGGCACCCTCCTTGAAGGTAATTTGTGTGATATTCATTTTCTTTTAAAAGAAAGATAGTGATCTTAAAAAACACTCAAGAACCTGCTCTTGATACCAATTGAAAACAATAAGAATACCCACAATAACCAAGAGGGGATGAATTGGTTTAAACTTGGTCTTTTAAAATTTATTTGTAAAATCAGAGTTAAAGGATCTTAATCACAATAAACCAAGACTACTTCAATAGTTACAAACTATTGAAAAAGCCTCAAGAACCTTTTACAATAGTTACAAACAACCAAGAATTCAAAAATGAATTTATAACAAGAATTAATGGAGAGAGACAACCCGATGATCCGATGAATATGGATGAATATGAGTTACCAATCAGAGTTGAAATGAAGAAATCAATTTCAGAACTTTCTCTCCAAAAGCTTCTTTATAAAATCTTGCCAATAAATCTATCAATACACCATGAAAATTAAAGAGTGAGACAAGAACTTTGTTAACTCAGAAAATTACTTTTTAACTTTGAGAGGGCTTGTATATGCTCAGAGAATTCGAAGTATTCAAGTTAAAAGTTCAGACAAGCCTTCACTCTATTTATAACAGATTTTTATAACAGAATGTAATCAATTAAAGCACCTAGTAATCGATTAAAATAGTATATGTAATCAATTAAATTGTCAAATAATCGATTAAAATGTTCATAGCTTATTCTGGGTTTTACAACAAACAAAGTAATCGATTAATCCGAGATTTAATCGATTAAAGCAGACAGGTCTAGTTGTAAAACAAGCTTATGTAATCGATTACATTTTGTGGTAATCGATTAAAGCAGACGAACACAATTCCAGAATATACTTCTGTAATCGATTACAAAATGTGGTAATCGATTAAGTCAATTAGGCACATAAAAAATTGAACTTCAGTAATCGATTACGATATTATGGTAATCGATAAAAACAGGAAGACATGATTTTCTTTTTGTTCTATGTAATCGATTACGAGAAGGTTGTAATCGATTAAATTGTTCTTCATGGCTTTTCCAGAATCAAAACAGAAGCTTGTAATCGATTAATCCGTTATGTAATTGATTAAAGCAGTAAGATTTTGTTTTTCCAAAAACTTAACCATGAGAATTTCGTTTCTTTTGAAATCATGAATAGCTTTAATGCTTTTAATGAAATCATGTATGCAAGTTAATGGCCATGTTCATGCAATGCAAGGATCATAAGATTAGCCTCTCATACACTTGAACAAATTACAAATTCCTTGGCATGTGAAAAGCTCAAAACTTTCTTCTAAGGCACAAGCTTCTTCTTTAGCTTCATCTTCTTGCTACTCCACCTATATCCAATAGATTTAGATGACAATGGAAAAAGTGTTGATGAGTCAAAATATAGAGGAATGATTGGATCTTTGTTATACTTGACTACAAGTAGACCTGACATTATGTTAAGTGTGTGTTTGTGTGCTAGATATCAAGCAAATCGCAAAGAATCACATCTTACTGTAGCCAAAAGGATCCTCAAATATCTCAAGTCTACACCAAAAGTTGGACTTTGGTATCCTAAATGTGCATCTCTCAACTTAATTGGATATTATGATTCTGACTTTGTAGGGTGCAAATTGGATAGGAAAAGTACTAGTGGAACTTGCCACCTATTATGCAGCTCACTAATCTCTTGGCACTACAAGAAGCAATCTTGTGTTGCTTTATCAACTGCTGAAGCAGAATATATATCAGCTGGAAGCTGATGCGCACAAAGCTTGTGGTTGAAGCAACAACTATAAGATTTTGGTGTTGAGTTAAAGGAAATACCTTTGCTTTGTGACAACACTAGTGCAATCAACATATCCAAGAATCCAATCATGCATTCAAGGACCAAACATATTGAGATAAAGCATCATTTCCTCAGGGATCATATCCAAAAGGGTAATTTTTTAAAATTGAGTTCATAGATACTTTAAATCAATTGGCTAACATCTTTACAAAACCTTTGGCAAGAGATAGGTTTTATGCACTTAGAAACATGCTAGGCATACTTGATGAATCCAACATATGTTAGCATGTCATTTTAATTGCCTTTCTACTTGATGATTCATTAGATAAATGAACATACATCAAAAATGCATAAAAAAGAGTTTCATGTTGCATAATCACAATTTATTTTGCATAATAGCTGGAATAATCGATTAAAACATGGGATAATCGATTATTTGATGATTGAAAGTTGTTTTGGAAACTAATCTTTACTTATGTAATCGATTACAACTTTGAATTAATCGATTACACCCTGTTTTAGCTCTATCCAGAAAAGATGCACGCACTGGAGTAATCGATTACCCAACGGATTAATCGATTATTTATGCCTGAAAAGCTTTCTCAAAAACAAATTTGGATTAGAGTAATTGATTACAAAGAATGGTAATTGATTACACTATGTTACTCTGAGCTATGATCTCACTGAAGTAATCGATTACACAATATGGTAATCGACTACTGTGTGTTGTTCTGATTTATGTTCTCAGTGGAGTAATCGATTACACTTCGTTTTAATTGATTACACCATGTAGCAGAGTCTCTATTTGGCTATGAATTAATCGATTACTGACTCTCGTAATCGATTACACATGGCGTTACTGCAACTGCAGATTTCTTGGAAATCTAAACTTCTATATCTTCACATAAATTCCAAATTCAAATTTGTAACTGATTAATTAAGCTTCTGGGTACTCGAAATAGTTGTTTCACAAATTTAAAATTTAAATTTGAAAACCCTAAAAATTCCTATAAATACAGCTTTTCACTAAAGAGAAAATCACACCTAAAATTCATCTTTCTACTCAATACTATCTAAAATTTTGAGTTCTCTTCTCTCTCAAGCCTAAATTCTGTCCATTCTCTCTTTCCATTCTACATAGTCATGTCTACCTCAAAGAAAGCATCAATCAGGTTCTTGTGTTTGTTGAAATCATGATGAAAGCTTCAAGGCTAATCAACTATCACTTTTCTTATGTTGTGCTTATCTCTAGATTCATTGACTATTTCCATATTGATGTCTCAAATGAAGTGGTTGACAACACAACAGACATCACCAACCTCATTAAGGACAAGCTTGGACTCATTAAGACACCTTATGGATGGCAAATGGCTGGACAGCAACCTCAAGCTACAGATGCTGAAGGAGGAGCTGATGAAGAAGAAGTGGTTGAAAAAGACCCTATGATAACTGATGTCGTATCGCTTCAAAACAATTAAACCATGCTAATTCTGTAGCACAGGATTAACATAGGTCAACTCAGAGATACGATCAATATGGTTCCAACTTCAATTCACTAATAAATAGTTGAGGATTTTTGTCAATTTTGATAATCGATGTCGTATCGCTTCAAAACAATTAAACTACGCTAATTCTGTAGCACAAGATTAACCAAGGTCGATTCAGAGACATGATTAATATGGTTCCAACTTCAATTCACTAATAAACAGTTGGGGATTTTTGTCAAACAATTTGCATGCGATAAGTAACAATTGCAGAAAAACGTATAAACTAATGCGAATTGATAAGAGGTAATGTAAAACAGAATAAAGAGCGTCAATCCAATTCACCAAACCAAGCAATGGTAATTATCATAGTTCTCAGATAATGATTCTATAATGAAAATTCATTCAATTTCATTAGAAGCAGTTCAATCGAAGTAACTTCTAAATTAATTGAAATCACAACCTAATTGAAATATCATTCAACTAATCTGTGATTAAAAATTGAAATTAGGAAATGAATCCATAACCTAATCCTTTTTCAATCCTAAACACATTCATAATCATGAAAACTGAATAGATGATTGAAGAAGAAAGCGAACATTTACACAGAATTTGAAATACTAAACCATAACTCAAATTTCCATTTGCTTAGACTAGATCCTTTGATTGATTGGTTGTTTAGCTTTCCGTGATCATCATCAATGGAAGACCCATGAAATCAGTGCAAGAGCAATGAAGAAGAGTCAAGAACAGTGAAGAACAATGAAAAACAATTGAGAGAAAAGGTTTTAATTCTGGAAATTTCTAAAGTGTAATGTAAAATTTATTTGTGCTAAAATGTAATGTGTCATTCACTAACTAATTGCACTAGCATATAGTGACTAAGTCAGAAGTAAATAATGGACCATGAGCATGCCCATCTAAACTTATTTATGCTAATTACACCAATAAAAATCCAAGTCACAGTCCAAAATTCAAGTGCAGTGGTTCTGACTTCCAAGCCTAAAATGACCCTCCAAATGAGAGAATTGGCCTCGGCTTATCTCTGACAAACTAGTAGATCTTTTCCTTATCTTTCCAAGGACTACTCGTGATCCATTCGTAGTTCTGTAGAGCTCTGTAGGTCCAGCACAAGGAAGATAGGTCAAGTGAGTATAAAATCCGAAAATAAGCAACAAATAACAATTAAGCCCACTTGCTTTCCTAAGACAAAAAATGAATTAGAATGAGAAAATAAAAGTCCAAGATAAGTCAAATAAGGTAAGAAGAATAAAAAAGTATTTAACTAAAAACGCCCAATCACCTTGCTCAACAAGAGTACTCTCCATTTGAATCTTTAATGATTCAAAAGATGGATGCTCTTTTGACATTACATCATGAGCATATGGCTAAGACCAACTCATCCTTATAAGAGATTCAGTCTAGGCTAGAAAATCTTGAGTCTAGGATGGTTCTACATGGATTTGATGAGCCCTAGTTTAAGCTGATCCAATTTGTGCTTGTGATTGCTTTCTGCTTTTGATTAATGTTCTGTTTTTGAATTCTATTTTTCAATTCTGCAATTGTATTTCAGTTTTCTTTTTAATGAAAAGTTTAGTTTCTGTTTCTTCCTTCTTTGCTTATTTTGATCTTACATGTTTTTTTTGCCTTTGATAAGCCAACTAGGGGGAGAAAATAAATTGAACAAATGATTGAGAAAATAATTGAACACTTCTATATAAACATCTGCTATTTGAATCTTATATTGCTCTGAATTTTGAGAAATATTACCTAAAATAGGAAGAGCAACCTAAGAATTTATCTATGTTTAACGCAAGGCAACTTAACACTTGATATTGGGAAAAGGCTGAGTGAATTTCAGGTTAAGTTTGAAACTCCTATCATTCATCTCTTTCATGCACTTAAAGGCTACAAATGTTCAATTGGTATTTGGCATGATCAAAGCCAAAAAGGGGGATATTGTTGGATATAGGGAGAGTTGGAAGATGACCAAGGCAAGGATGAAGATGTTGCTTTAGAGTTTTAGCTTTTTACATGCTACTCAAATTGAAGGCATTTGTAATTTGTCTAGTTATTCAAGAGACTTGCCTTATGATCCTTGCATTGCATGAGCATATTCATATACATGCTTTCATGACTGAAGAAAAGCATTCAAGATTACATGTTTGCATTTGAAAAGGAATTCTCATGGCTTTGGTTTTGAAAATTCAAAATGTGCGCTGCCTTAATCGATTACAGGCAATAAGTAATTGATTATCTGCTTGTATGATTTCTGGAAAAGCCATGAAGAACATTTTAATCGATTACAAGCAAATCGTAATCAATTACATAGCTTTATACAAAACATAACATGACTACCTTAATCGTTTACCACTTACAATAATCGATTACCAAGGCTTAATACAAAACATAGCATGACTGCCTTAATCGATTGCCACTTACTGTAATCAATTACCAAGGCTTAATACAAAGCATAGCATGACTGCCTTAATCGGTTACCACTTACTGTAATCGATTACCAAGGCTAAATACAAAAATAGCATGGCTGTCTTAATCGATTACCACTTATCTGTATTATTGCATAACTGAGATAGACTGGTTTAATCGATTACGTCACGGTTTAATCGATTACATTGTTCATGAAAGTTTTCCAAATTGTCTTAAGAACATTTTAATCCATTACCTGGTATATTAATCGATTACTTTATGTAAAATAATCGATTACACTTATGTATTAATCGATTACAATCTGTTTTCTATTTAAAGCTTTTGGGTTTGTGCTTTTTGTAACAACATACAATTAGAATTTACGAATTACTCAATACTTTCTAAGCTTTCAAAGGTCCAAGAAACATATTTTTTTGAGTGATACGTTTCTTGTTTGAGATCAAAGATTACATGCTTCATTAATGATGATGTGTTAAGATAAGATTCTTCAAAAGAACTTCAAGAGAGTTGATTTTCTGTTCATTAACATTCATGCTACCTGGAATTGATTGGTAACATTCATTCATTCGTTCATTCACTGAGGATCACAGGTTGTATCTCTCTTGAACTTTTCTAGTAAATTGTTTTGTCTGTTTTAAGTTTGTGTAAGGCTAAGATCAAATAGTTTTCTTTCAAGCTTTCTAGAGTAGTGTTCTCTAGGGATAAAGAACTGAGTAGAGTTCTCAGGTTCTTTGTGATTTAAATTCTAATAGGGTGTTAGAATTGTGATTCTTTATCTAGGGTGGATAAGGATAATCACTTGTAACAACTTGTAAAATAACAGACTTGATTTAGTAGAACTCTAATTTAGTTTGATTAGAAGAACTGGATGTAGCTTCTCTTGAGAAGTGAACCAATATATGTTCTTATGTTGGTCTCAATCTCTTTATCTCTTCTTGCTATCTTGATCTCTTGATAATTGTGATTTCTTTCTTAATCAACAAGTGTAGATTTTTGTCATTGGTCTCTAGGACTGAGTGGTTTGATTGAATTGAAGTTTCATTGGTTTTAAAAGTGATTAAGATCCTGCAACTCTGATTTTGTAAAGTTTTTTAAAAGTTCAAGTTTATACCAATTCACCCCCTCTTGGTATTTAAGTGTAATCATATTGTTTTCACAAGCTTACTTAGCTGTGGTGTACATGTCAAGGTGTTCATCTGGGTTAGTAGTACCATCATATTTTTCAATGGTAAGATTTTTCCAATTTGTAGGAAAAGTCATTTCCATGATGCCGACACAAAGGGGTTCTTGAATTGCAACAACTGTCTCCCTAAGGTATTAAGCGATGGGGAATGGTTTCCTGTTGCACACTTAAGTTGGTGGCCTTGGACAGACCGAAAGCTGCTGACTCAAGTTATCCTCCTTCAGGTGGATTAACCTACATTGTCATGACCTGTTATATTCTCACAGATGCACATTTTCACGCCAAAGGGCGATGACTTCTTCGGCGTGATGACGACACATTTCTAAAACCTAAGTTGGTAGTCTTCTCATGATCAAGAACAGGTCGATCTGGTATTCTACATGAATCTCCTCGTTTTCTAATCTATTGGTTGCTCCATTTCTATTGTATTCGTTCCAGTTCTAGTTATTGTCACAATCTCTTGGGTCGGGATATAACTTACTCGACCCCACGGTGGGTGTCGAAGGGTCTCTTGCTATGCCAAGTGGCCCTTCTGATGATAACTTGTCGGTATCTCCGATGTATATGGATCCGAAAAGGGAGGGGACCTGCAAAAGACACTTTGACGCTCAAGTAAAGGCTCGGTTCTTAAAGCTATCAATGATGTCAAATAAATATTCAAGTGAACAATGATCTACCTAGGGGATCTTCCCTGTATATACTAACCTTATTGGGCTTTGGGTTTCTAGGCCTACATGTTCTGATTACCAGTTGGGTAATACACCTCTTAATCTTGCTTAAGTGCTTATAACTAGATAATTATCTTTAAGCGGGTTTATTAACCATAACCATCGTCGAATAATACCCGAGTGTTGAAGGTCGAGACATGTTGTACGGACTATGCAAACACATTGCCGAAACATCATTCAGCTTCATAGGACATGTTGTGTGTTAGGTGTCCATATAGGCGTCTTACGGTCTTGTCTGTATACTTATATGATATATTATTTACTATTGTGCATGCCTCTAAACCTATATGGAACATAATCAAGGACTTGGAAAGAAATTAATCTTCCATTTTGTAACACCGTCATCTAAACAGTTGGGGTGTACATTAATTACACAATAGGAAACAACATCAAACTGAAAGCAGCAAAATTGGAAGGTAGAGAGAGTGTGTGTATATATATATATATATATATATATATATATATATATAGCTTAGGCTGTGTTTTATCATCTATTAAAAAGCCAATGCATGTATTAAAAAAAAAAAAAAAAAAAAAAAAAAAAAAAAAAAAAAAAAAAAAAAAAAAAAAAAAAAAAAAAAAAAAAAAACAACAACTCTTTGGGTTGAGCCAAAGACGTTCACCACAAGACTCTCTTCCAACCTAAAATTAACTCGCATTCTTAAGCCCATTTAGCCAGAAGAGACATACAACCAGCTCCAAGCAGAAGAGAGAGATTGGCTCCTAATCGGAGGCTACCACTTTTTTGCATTCTTGGATTCATAAAATCAGCTGCAAGAAGATCTACAAGTGCCATATAAATTAAGATTCCAGCTGATGCTGCATTGAAGATTCCTTCCACAATTAGGGCTGTTGGACTGTTTTCATCGTAAACATTACTTATCCCTATGCCTATTCCAATCCCCACTGGAGTAGTTAAAGCGAAGAACAATACCATTATTGTAATAGATAACCTCTCAAAATTTGCCTGCAATAATTTCGATTCAAATGTCACCTATGTTGACATTGTATACTTTTGACTAAGGTACATAAAGTTCTGAAATGTGTAAAATTGCATACATAACAAATAATTAATAGGATTCACTATATTTTGATTAGGATAATTATAAACATGTACCAACTTTTTTCTTGTATTTTATTTTTATATTATTTTTATTACGACTATATTCGGTGAAACTAACTAGAAAAATTAATTGGAAGTTAGAAACTTAGCTGAAAGCTGCAAGCCCAAAAATTAATTGATTAAATTATAAATGTTCGATAAAACTAGTCATTGAAATAGCTGAAAAGTGTAAAATTTAATAAAAATAATAAAATAATGATGTATTCGAAAAGGATAAATAGAAAATTAGATATTCATATTGAGAATAAAAACATAAAAAAATATAAAAGACTAGAAAGTAAAAGTTAGTTCACTAAAAAAGGCTACTTGAAGTAACGTTTCAAAGAAGCTACTAAGAAAAGCTCATATAAAAAATTTGTTTTTTCAGCTAAAAAAAATTAAAAATTAGTTGAAATGTCTTGTCAAATATAATTTATATCACTTCTCATATTTTTCCCCTTTCTTATTTATATCTTCCCATCCATACACCTATATAAACCCTAAAAGTGGGGTTAACATTTTCCTTTTGATTACTACTTTCTACTTCAACTCACTCTGATTTAATTAAATGTCATCACACATTAGACATACAACACTAACTTTTATTTTATTGTTTTAAAGTTTTTTTTATATAGATTTAGAAACATGTACATTCTAACCATTAGTTGTGTCATGTGTGGTGACTAACAATCTACTTCAATAAATTTAGAAAGTAACGATATTTAATAGTTCTTCAAAATCAACATATATATATATATATATATATATATATATATATATATATATATGATATTGCCTTAGCAAATATTTGAGTGATTTGTACGAGATGTTAAACCTCGTTGTTGCCATTGACTCTTATATTAAAATTTTCATGCTATGAAGGTACAATATCACAAAAAGTACTAATTAATTTATTTTAGATAATTAAATTAGCACTCATTAAAGTTGATAACATGCGAGATTGAGTTTAAGGCGATTAGTTATAAAAACATGTTACTAGGTTTTGATACATATTATTGAGATTGAGTTTTTAATTTATGTATCAAAAACATGTGTTTTTTTTTATAACATACTACACTGTTATACAAAACTGTTTTAACTATTTCATCTTAGCATTTCAAAAAGAAAATTTGACATGTTATGTCACATTCTATAGAAGACTTTCTCACATAGGAAGGTGGTATGGTACAATCATGATATTAGTAAACAATTAATGGAGTTCTCTGTCATTTGATTACTACGAGAGAACAACGATGCCCCAGAACTCCATAGGCTATAAAACGTGATAGAGCCATAGGAACAAGCGATTAATTAATCTAATAACAGAAATAAGTTAGAAAGCAACCATTAATTGGTATTGGTCCAAAAAATAGAAAAGTTTGAAATATTCTAACTTGTGATAGTTATATGTTCCATACCAACCGAACCACACACATGCTCCCCGTCACAAATTAATAATTTCACAATCATTTTAATTCTTCATATTTGTTTTCCAGTTGGTTCATTGATCATTGTAAATCAATCAAGAAATTTTATGAATCGAATATATCAGATGCACGTAAACTACTAATATAGGACAATGATATATAACATATAGTACCTGAGTTATACAACTTCCAAGTCCCATGCCTTCAAAAAATTGATGAAAAGTCAATGCAGCTACCAGTGGCTTTATTGTTTTAGGACTTTCTGAAGCTCCCAAAGAAATTCCAATGATGATAGAATGAACAATAATTCCTAGCTCCAGCACCTACAATTAATTAATTCAAAATCATCAATCCCAATTCATTTAAAAATTCAACATTTATCGAATAAAAAAATAAAACTCCGTTTAATTATCACTTGTCAGTATATGATTAAAAATCGATCGAGGATTGGATTCCTTTAAATTGATAAAAAAAAAAAGTGTAAAGTGAAAAAAAGGTGTGAATGCATTATTCAAATCAATGTAAATTCTTTCTTTCTTTCTTTTTTACACTTTATACATATTTTTTCCCTTTAAAAGAGAGAAACCTAAAAATTGAATGCTAGTTGTGAAGAAAAACCATGAAACACATGTGAACTAAAAAATAGAGATTTATAAAATTGGAATATGAAGCTCCAATTTACAATTTATAATTTTATATTCTTCCATAATATAAATAAAAATTTAAAATTTAAAATACCTGTGATATGACCCTATGACGAAGAAGTTCTGATGATTGATGATCATGATAGGGAACATGGCCGTGTGCATGAGCATGTGCATGTGTGTGAAGATGCACATGCCCTGATTCCTTTTCCACGTCTGTGGCCTCGACTTGTGAATGATGATGTTTTTGAAGATAAGCCGTGGCGTAAGTGTCAACCATGAGAGTACCCATGGCAGTGCACATTGCTACAAAGCCAGTGAAGGGAAAAGCACCCCATGGATGCTCATTCAAACAAGGCGACGTAAGGTTCTCAAAAGCGTCTGGTAGGATATGAATAAAACCGGTTGCCAATATCACACCTGCGGCAAAAGCCTTAATGATGAAGAAGATGTTCTTCTCAGGGCTCAAGGCGGGTATAACTTTGCCAATAAGTGGAATACACATGCCGATTGCACTAGCAACTAGTATTGATATCAAGGCTGCTAATTTGTACCTTAAAGCTTTTGATTTGTCACGCTCTTTATCTTCTTCATGATCGCACGCGCACTTAGCAGCGACTAGCGTTGGGAGTACGACAAGGAAGATCAAGAATTTTCTTTTACTATGAAATCTTTTCATGGTGATTAGTGTAGTGCAAAAAAAAAAAAAATGCGAGGCAAAGAGGGTCTAAACTAAAGTGCAGGATAAAGAGTGTAGTGTAGAGAACAAAGCTAAAAGTTATATGTATATAGTAGTGAAGTGACAAAAAATTATATAAATACTTAACCGTCCTCGGTATTAAAAATCAGAAGGTGAGATTTGAAGGTACTTGTCGTGTACATTAATAGGCAACGACTTAATTTGTAATTTTTTATGTTCTGCCATAATTGATTTCCAATTTTTTCTATTAGTATATTGTAACGATGTCGTGAAATGTCGACATAATTTAGTAGCAACCAATAAAATATTGACTATGAAGAGTTTAAATATAAAGAGTCCACTCAGGAAAGACGAAAATTATGTCCATTGTGTCGAAACTAGATTTGGGATGTGCTAATGTGTGAGAAAAAGAAGAACGAAAAATACAGCTAGTAGTAAGTCAACGTATTCTGTTTCAATCTTTGAAACCCCCGAAATTAAATACCCACATAAGAGAAAAATAAGAAAAATAGGACCCCACCAAAGAAAGAAACAAAATATAGATAATTGATATAAGGGCATGATCAGTCCTCATATATCATTATTTATAGCAAAAACAGAAACTGCAGAGCCAATCTCGTTTTATCTTCTACCGTGTAATGCATGCGTAATTAAGAAAAAAAATATCAAATGTTGATTTATGCATTTTAATTTCAAATAAGGGATGACATCGTTTAATTTATTATTTGACTCATTTCATTTAGTGAAATTCATGGTGCAATTTGCTTCGATTTATAGAAAAAAAAATCATTTGAATCAATCATATAATAAAAATAGGATTATTTATTCGGATTAAATATAACATTAAATTTTAAAAACAAATCAAATCAAAATTTTATTCTTTGGTTTGATTAGATTTAGAGGTTTTGTATTTTTTATTTTATTATCATAATTTTAAATCTATCAATTAAACTTATATAATAATTATGTTATATTATTTTAAATGAATTTTATTTTTTTTTAATTTTAACATATTTTAGTTAAAAATTAATATTTTTACTTCTATTTAACATTAATATAAAATAACATTATCAACTTTTTTTTAGCATAACAGTAATTTGTTTCACTTTATGTTTAATATTATTTTTAACAACATTAGTAAGTTACTTTTTAATATATGAAAGTAAAATATGATTGGTTATAAAATAAAGGAAAAGTAATAATTATTTAATACCTATTATTAATTACCACGATAAAAATAATATAGTTATAATATGTGATTTTTTTGGTTTGGTTCGAACTTTTATAACAAGATGCGAAAATCGAATGAAACCAAAAAAAAAGATGCAATTTTTTAAGTTTTTGGGTTTTGCAGTTTTCAGTTTAAGCAGTTTTTTTTTTTTATTTTTGGATCGGATTGATGATTTACGAACAGTTTGGTTTAGTTTGAAGACTCCTAAATTTTCATTAATCCTTTATCCATTGACCAGATTCTTAATTATTATAAAATAGATAATTAAATAGATTTACTAACGTACACACTTTTATTTTTTTAATGAGTGTGTTAATAAATTACACTATTGATATATTTTAAGATAATATTTAGTTATAATTTACTAACACATCTATACTTAAAAAATAAGTGTGTATATATTAGCAAACTCTACTAGTATTTACTAATTATACACTATTATATTTTAATATGAGTGTATTAATAAGTTAGACTATTGACTTATTGTAAGGTAATTTGTGATTGTAATTTGCAAACACATTCATTAAAAAATAGAAGTGTGTACGATATATCAGACAAAATTTATTACGTTTTCTAAAATCCTACCAAGTAATCGACGCTTAACTAGACCAAATTATTTTTGTCAAAACATGTAAAAAATATATTTTCCATTTTCAAGATATATATACCTAAATATAACTCAAATATAAAGAACATAATTTCATTCCTTGTAGCATGGTTCTCAAAACCATATCGGACAAATTAACTGGTTGGACCGGAAATCGATCTTTATCATCCAATCTGAAATGATCCTGAAAACTAAAATGCCAAAAATCGGTGAAACTGGTCAACAACCAGCAAAACTGGTAAAAATCAGCAATTTGACTTATTGGACCAATTCAACAAAAATCAATCTTTGCACTTTTTAAAAAAATTGGTAATTTTCTGTCTCAATTGACATGTGACTGTACAGACACTATAGATATAAGAGATATTGTGAAAAATTTTAAATCTTTGAAAGATATTATATATAAATATAAATATATAATAATTAAAATAGCATAACATTGTTTACTGTCTCACCGTTAAACAAAAAATACTTTAGTGTCTCACCGTTAAAACAAAAAAAGAAAACATTCAACAAATGGGAAAAGTCACGATCAAACCAAAATTTACTCAAAATAATTTGTGTTCTTACCAAAATCTGAAAATTGTATGTGTCATGATGAGTGGGTTCCCAAATTTTACACGTCGTATGAGTGATCGTCTTTATTAGGAGAGAGACCTGCAAAACAAAGGAAAGGTACTCTGACGCTTAAGTAAGTACATTAATTATTGAAAAATAATCAAGTGTATAAGAGTGAAGAATGTCGAAGATGTCTCGGATAAATGTGAGTAAGCATGAGCATGTATCAGTCTCAAAAGCGTATATCTCAACTTAGTATAGGTTTAGAGAGAATATGTATTTATAGTGTGGAGTATGGGTCTTGAGCCTTTGTTTATGAGATAATTTGTTGATAAGATAACAAATAATAGCAGGTAATTATATTTGAATTAGAGATAATGTGTACCTTATAAATATGTTGTTATTTTTAGATAAATAACAGTTTGTAGATAACTTGAGAGATATTAGGAGATATGGTAGTTGTATTATCTCAAATATATAATAGATAAGCTGTTGCGATCCAGAAGCTTCTGGAAGCTAAGTAGACAGATGTCCGGGTTGACACTTAAGACGGAAATGTACATGGTTACTGTAGCAGGACAGACACAGAGGATGAACACGTGTACAGTGACCCCACAGTAATGTCCACGTGTAATTTTACCAATTTGTATAATACATAAGCCCCCCAGCCTCTAAGCCAATTTATAGGCGAAAGAAGATGAGCAAGTGTTGATGATGGTGTCAAGGTTGTCAAATGTTCTTTGACAAATGAAAAGTATTGTCGAGCTCGATGAGCCCCCCAAGGGTGAACAAGTGATGTCCAATATCAATGCCGAGAAATTATGGAGCTATGTCAAACCCCTATTCAAAGAGTGCATTGTCGTTATTACCACTGTTGAAGTGTCCAGGACAGATGTATCTAGGAAGTCAAATATGTCAGGTAAATAAGGCATCAGGGTTGGGCGTTCCTGCCAACATCTGACCGTTGCAATGAGTATCGAAAGCACACGTAATGCTTTGCCATTTCCCCATGTGCGTGTTGCACACTCGCCGTACTCGTGCATACGTGTTACTCAAAGAATGGGCACGTACTGGAGTAGTGCGGTAGTGGGTGAGTGGGAATTGATTGTGGCGTGGATTGCAAGGGAGACGTTTCAAATCCGCGCGTAACCGCTCAGTTGTCACTCCCATTTAAATCGATGGGACATTGAACAGTTGCTCTTCACCTCCATTTTTGCCTTTTCTTCTTCCTGTTGGATATAAGGGGAGCTTCACGAAGATTAAAAAGGATTTGATTCAAGACTGGTTTTGAGCTTTCAACATGCTTGGATGCCTTGAAGTTGTTTAATTGTATTATGTGTAAGAGAAAGACTAATTTGATGAACCATGCATTTCACTCACTCAATCATTCATAAACTTAAATGGTTTTCATAAAAAATAACAAAGCTTTTATAATTTGGTTAAGGTTTTAATCTGATTGAAAGGTTTTTGGAAAAATGATATTTTTACTGGTTTAATCGATTACCTTACTAGTATAATCGATTATTTTGTTCTTGGTTAAATCTGGAAAATCTTTATAAACAGTTTAATCGATTACCCATCGGAATAATCGATTATTTGGCCTTTGATTGAAACTAGAACTATTGTGTTAAATGTTTTAATCGATTACCATCATCTGTAATCGATTACATAGTTGAAATCAGTTTTAAGGCTTCATGGTTTAATCGATTACCAATATTTGTAATCGATTATATAGTTCATTTTGAAAATATAAGTCTGCTGACTTAATCGATTACCAAAATCAGTAATCGATTACATAGTTCATTTTGTGAAACTGAACTTTCTGGTTTAATCGATTATAGCTCGGGATAATCGATTAATTTGCTTGTTGCTGAAACCCAGAAACATTCTTGAACAGTTTAATTGATTACATGGATAATTTAATCGATTACATGTGCGTTTTAATCGATTATCTGGCACGTGTAATCGATTATTGTTAGTTACAGAGTTTGTTATAAATAGAATTGAAGGCTTGGCTTGTGACAAAACTTTTGATCATTCGTATTTCTGAGTATACACAAGCTTTCCATATTCTCTCAAAGTGATTCTTTGTGTTCTATTGCATCTTGCTACTTTCAAATCATTCATGGGTCTTTGAATGAATCTTGAGCAAGGAACTTTTCAAAGATAAGGAAAAGTATGTTCTGATTTTGTTTTTGCTATTCAACCTGATTTGGAAACTCATTGATAAGTGTTTGCTGTAACGCTCCAAAACAATTTAACTACGTTAATTCTGTAGCACAGGACTAACCTAGGTCTACTCAAAGACACTATCAATATGGTTCTAACTTCAACTCACTAATAACAGTAAGGGGGGATCTTTATCGAACAGTTTATATGCGTAAGTAAAATTTGCAAAAACGTAAACTAAGATTAAAGAACAACACAGAAACTAACAGAATTGAAAAGAAGTAATGTAAAACAGAATTAAAGCATCAATCCAATTCACCTCACCAAGCAATTTGAATCATCATTGTTCTCAGAAATTTATCCTATTATGAAAGTTTATTCAATCCCATTAAAAGCAATTCAATCGACTTAACCCCTAAATTGAATGAAACCACAACCCTAACTGAAATATCATCCAATTAATCTGTGATTAATATTTGAAATTAGGAAATGAATCCATAACCTAATCTGTTTTCAATCCTAATCGCATTCAAAATCATGAAAACACAATAGCAATTGAAGAAGAAAGTGAACATTCAAATAGAATTTGAAATACCAAACCAGAACTCAAATTCTTCTTGTGCTTGGGTTGGATCCTTGGATTGATTGAGTATTTAGCTTCCCATGATCATCATCAATGAAAGCCCCATGGAATGATTGCATGAAAATGGAAGAACAACAAAATGAAAATGAAGAACAATGAAGAACAAGGAAGAATAGTTGAGAGAAAATAAGAGTAAGGGTTTTGATCCTAAAAACTTAAAGAGAGAAATGTAAAAACTGTTTTTATTAATGTAATGTAATGTGTAAAGTCTGTCCAATGTCACTAATATGTAGTGACTAAGTCTGAAGAAAAGAATGGGCCATGATCAAAACCCATCAATTCTAATTATTTACTATTTACAACCATAAAAATCAAATTCGCAACCCAAAATATAAGTGCAATGATTCTGACTTCGAAGCCCAAAATGACCCTCCAAATGGAAGAATTAGCCTCAGCTTATTTCTGACCAACTTGTAGATCTTTTCGTTATCTTTCCAGGGACTACTAGAACGCTCCATTCGGAGTTCCATAGAGCTCTGTAGGTCCGATACAAGGTAGATAGGTCAAGTGAGCATAAAATCTGAAAATACGCTACAATTAGCAATTAAGCCCACTTATTTGCCTAAGACAAAAACTGAATTAGAATGGAAAAATAAAAGTCCAAGAGAAGTCAATTAAGCTAAGAAGGATAGAAAAATATTTAACTAAAAGCACTCCATCACTCATGTGCATGACATTCACTAGATCATCAGGTTGTATTTCTCCTTAATTTGTGTGTGTAAATTCGTATTTGAATTTCTTTTGCAATTGCTATTGTAAAGTGAGTTCTTCTTGCTTGGTTCTAGAGAAGGGTTCTCTAGTTAAAGAACAGAGTAGTGGTCTCTGGTTCTTGCTCCTTTGAATTCTAATAGGGTTTTAGTTTTCTATTCTTTATCTAGGGTTGATAAAGGGGAGGTCTTGTAATAAGCTTGTAAGAACAAGATTTATAATAGTGGAACTCTAATCTAGTGTTGATTAGAAGAAACTGGATGCATCTTCAGTTGTGAAGTGAACCAGTATAAATTGTTTGTGTGTTGTTTCTCTATCTCTAATACTCTGATTGTTCATTGATTCTTTGTTTCATATCAATTGTTCAACAAGTTCTGTTTTAAGCAATTTGATTCCAAGGGGCTAAGCTATTTGATTGAGTAAAAAAGATTTCTTGGTTTTGAAAGTGATAAAGATCCTTAAACTCTGATTTGAATTAATTTTTAAAATACCAAGGTTTAACCAATTCACCCTCATCCTCTTGGTTATTGTGAGTATTCCTATTATTTTCATTTCCTTGCTTCTCGAGATCTCTTCTTGCTTCCAACCTCTCTTCTATTCAAGGTACCCTTTCTGAAAAATGTCTGAGTCACCCATTTCGAATTCTGCTATAAGAATGGGAGATAGTGATTCGGGAGAGTCAGTGGAGCAGCGCATTGTGCGCGAAGTGATCTCCATTGGTGACTCTTCTGAAGAGGACACCCATGGTGGCACATCTGACGGATCTTTCTCTTCCAGGAGAAGGGTGAGTTCCTGTAGGGTTGGTGAGGGTACTTCTTGCCTTCGTCATCAGGAAAGGTTGTCCGTCACCCCTCGGGCAAACAAGCCTTTGCCACTCATCATTCTTCCCCCTCCATCTGCTTTCAGGGGGTCAAGGCCAAATGGTGCTTGGAGTGCGAGGGCTTCTCCTTGCGTGCGTCGCAGTCGTAGCACTTGGTCACCTACTGCTGCTCCGACCATGCTTGGCTTCGAGTGGGTGAGAGAAGACGTTCTGCTGAAACTGTCGAACCCAATGAGGGAGACAAAGGTGCAGAAGCTCGTCCTCAACATCTTTGTTGGAGTAGGTGGAGATCATTTCACCAGAGTTAAGTGGGGATCGTCTCACCAGGGCCGCCAAGGCGTTGGAACAACTTAGTGGCCAGGTTGGTATGTACCAAGAGTGATAATAATGAGATAATCACCTTAAGGTAGAACTTTGTTGAAAGAAAAGATGGATCTGTCAACCAAGTTGTGGTCAAGGAATTGGTTCTTGTTGGAGAGAGTTTTGGTAATGGGGCCAATGTTTAGGCTTCCATGCTTTGTATTTTTTGCTTCTGTTTTGTTTTAACTTTTGGGCCGTAGAGGTCATGTAAAGTGTTAACAAATTAATGAAAGTATTCTCCTTATTTCTTCAACTCTTGTGTCTTCATCTTTACATGTTGTCTTCTATTTTATGCTTGTGTTGATGAATGTAAGCCGCTTGACTTGGCATTTTTATCATAAGCATTGAGATACTGTAGTTGGTAGCATCCTATTTCACTTGTTGAGACTTAGAAGCAAATGAATTACCAAGAATGTAACTTGGGTTTATAGTGTCAAGTATGATTCTTGAACTGATATTGGACTTCTGCTGCTTTTACAAGTGACTAAGTGTGTAGCCTTGCTTGTCGAGATTCCAAATGAACATATGTATCAAGAGCTTGTCCTGGGTTTAGAAATGTCAAGGGCGGATCTTAGACAGTTTGTCTTGGATTCCTATTTTCGCTAGTGACTAAGTCGTTAACATTGCTTGTCTAGGTTCCAAGTGAATGATGATACCAAGAGAATTGCCTTGGGTTTGAAATATCAAGGGTGAGCCTTAACAACCTGTTCCTGCAAAACAAGTAATTCTATGGTCCGGTGTGTCAGGGTTCCATAGATGTAAGAGTACCAAGAGAGTTTTCTTGGGTTTAGTATGCCAAAGGTAGATCTGGACTTAGTATGCCAAGAGTGGATCTTAGGTTTAGAATGTCAAAGGTAAACCCTGGACTTAGTACTCCAAGAGTGGATCTTGGGTTTTGTATTCCTAAGAACGTAAAATCCTGCAAGGATGAAATATAGGAATAATCACATATGTCGAGGATAGACATAGTTGTACCTTGAAATGTCAAGTCTGATACCAGTGGAGTTGTCCATGCTGTGTTTTGTCGAGATTCACTAGAGCATGATCTTGAATTTGTGAATCTGTAAGTCACCAAGAGTTGGTCTTGGGTTTTGAAAGTAGACGAAATACCAAGGAAGCATCCATCTTGGATTCTGGCATTGGAGGTCAACCAATGACTTGGTTTTATGAACCTTGACGGTCTACCAGAGTCTGGGATTACGAACCTAAAGCTATCGAGGTCAACCACTGACTTGGCTTTACGGACCTTAACGATTGACCAAAGTCTGGAATTATGAGCCTGTAAGTTACCAAGAGCTTGTCTTAGATCTTCATGCCAAGAACTTGCCCTGGGCTTTGTAAAGTACCAAGGGTACACCTTGGGTTTTTGATGGAGGTCGACCAAAGCTTTAGGCTTTATGAACCTTGACAGTTTACCGTAGTTTGGGTTTATAAACCTGTAAACAACCAAGAGCTAGTCTTGGGTCTTGAGGTTGACCAAAGCTTTAGGTTTATGAACCTTGACGGTTCAATGTAGTTTGGATTTACAAACTTGTGAGACGAGGTTGACCAAACTCTAGACTTATGAATCTTGACGGTTTAGCGTAGTTTGGATTTACAAAGCTATAAGTTGCCATGACAGATCTTGGGCTTTATAAGGTCAACCAAAGGTTTAGACTTATGAACCCCAACAGTTCAGCGTAGGTTGGATTTACAAACCTGTAAGTTGCCAAGAATGAATTCTTGGACTTTGTAAGGTTGACCAATGCTTTAGTTTTATGAAACTTGATGGTTCTACGTAGTTTGGATTTACAAACCCGTAAAGTCGACCAAAGCTTTAGATGTTACGAACCTTGACGGTTCTACGTAGTTTGGGTTTACAATTTGTTGGGGTTGACCAAAGCTTTAGACTTATGACTCTTGACGGTTCAGCGTAGTTTGGATTTATGAACCCTTAAATTGCCAAGAAAGGAATCTTGGGCTTTGTAAGGTCAACCAAAGCTTTAGACTTATGAACCTTGATGGTTCAGCGTAGTTAAGATTTACGAACTCGTAAATTGCCAAGAAAGGAATCTTGGGCTTTGTAAGGTCAACCAAAGCTTTAGACTTATAAACCTTGACGGTTCATCGTAGTTTGGATTTACGAACTCGTAAGTTACCAAAGACGTGTTTATCCTGGATTTTTGTCGAGGCTAAACCTGGGATAACGTTCAGGCGATAGTTCCTAAAATCAATTATATTCCTGCAAAGTGGACATAAGTATATGAAAAGAAAAGGGAAATATGTTTTATTAATATTGCAATCAATATACATATTCCCTTTGTTATTCCTCAAATGAGCCTCATTAAAACCTTTCAAGCCAAAACCCAGTGGGAAAAAGGACTTAAGTAGGGAAAAGAGTACACCATCCGGCCTTCAATTCCTCATCTGTAGTAGAACTTCAAGTGGGTAGCATTCGAAGTCCTTGGAACATCTTTACCACTAAGTTCCTGTAATTTGTAGGCGTCATTTTCCAGGTTGATAGCAATTCTGAATGGGCCTTCCCAGTTAGGTTCAAGCTTGTCTGCGCGGGGATTTTTTCTGGCTTCACCCCGAACATGCCAAACTAAGTCGTCTGGCTAGAAGATTCGTGGTTGAACCTTAGTGTTATGTCTTCGAGTCATCTGACATTTCATAGCTTCTTCCTTGATTTTGGCTATATCCAAATCCTCTTCAGCGGTTTCTAACTCAACCCGCATGTTCTCTTCATTATGTTGTTCCTGAAACAACATCCTTCTTGCTGATGTTTCCCCCACTTTGACATGAATCATGCATCAGTGCCATAAGTAAGTCGAAAGGGAGTTTCATGAGTAGTTGACTACGGTGAGCAATGATAAGCCCACAAAATACTATGGAGTTCTTCTTTCCAGAGACCTTTGGACTTGTCAAGTCTGGTCTGTAAGGCTCAAAGGATGACTCGGTTGGCAGCTTCTACTTGACCATTTGTTTGAGGATGCTCGACAAAAGTGACCAAGTGTTTGATACCCAATCATGTAAGAAAGTCCTCATAGGTCTATGCCTTGAATTGTGTACCGTTGTCAGTAACGGTAGCATAAGGCAGACCATACCTACATATAAGATATTTCCAAGTGAAGATTTCAACTTCACTGGTAGTTATTTCTCGTAATGGCTCTTCTTCGATCCACTTAGTGAAGTAGTCGATCACCACTACTAAGAACTTGACCATCCTTGGAGCTTTAGGAAGTGATCCCAAGATGTTCATCCCCCACATTGCAAATGGCCATGGAGAAGTAATAGTGTGAAGGTTGTCAGGGGGAATCCGTTGGATGTCTGGAAACTCCTAACACCTTTTGCACTTTCAAATGAAATCGAAAGCATCAGTCCTGAGTGTCGGCCAGTAGTATCCTGCTCGGACTACTTTGGTGGCAAGGGAGCATCCTCCTGTATGAAGATCGCAGATCCCTTCATGAAGTTCTCTCAAGACGTAATTTGCTTGTTGGTTGTCCAGGCATTTGAGTAGTGTTGCAATCAGCCCTCTCTTGAACAGTTCGCCATCAAGGATGACGTAGTAGTTGGCTTTCCTCTTCAGTCGTCGGGCCTCGTTCTCATTTGTCGGCAGAGTCCCCTTAGTAAAAAATTTTATGTAAGGGGTCATCTAGTTAGGGTCCTCTGCATCGGTCACCATTACCTCTTGGGTGTCAATGGTGGGATTTTTGAGTGTTTCCTGAATGATGGTTTTGAGGTGTCTGGTATTCTTAGTACTGGTCAGCTTGGAGAGCAGGTTAGCCCTAGTGTTACTCTCTAGCGGTATATGGTACATCTCAAAACAGTCAAAGTTGTCAATGAGTGTCTTAAGCAAATGATAATATTAGAGGAGTATTGATCCTTTGGTTTGAGACTTGTCGGCGACCTGTCCCTGGACGAGTTGCAAGTCGGAGTAGCACCTTAGATACTTTGCTTCAAACTCTTTTGTGAGCCTAAGTCCTGCAATCAGTGCTTCGTACTCAGCTTGGTTGTTGGAGGCTTTGACGTTAAACTTGAAGGCTTGTTCCAGCGTAATGTTGCTAGGACCCTCGAGAATAATTCCTGCTCCACTTCATCGTACGTTGGACGCTCTATCCACATAGAGGTTCCACCAGTCTAGGTTGGATTTGTTGTCTCCTGCGAATTCTACCATGAAGACTTCCATGAATTGCTTCATGGGACTGCGGGGTTCATAATATAGGTCAAACTCTAAAAATTCGACTGACCATGCTACCATCCTACCTGTTAACTTTGGTTTCCGTAGTACCTGCTTAATAGGATAATCAGTTTTCACTATTACCTGGTTACTTTGGAAGTAAGGTTGGAGTCGTTTGGCCGAGGTAACAAGTGCTAAGGCTATCTTCTCAATCATTTGATATATCTTCTCTGCATCATGCAGCATACGACTGGTAAAATAGATAGGGAGTTGGTGCTTCCCTTGTTCTTGGAAAAGTGCTGAGTTAACAGCTTTGTCTGCAACTGAGAGATACAGAAGCAAAGGTGTCTCTGGTATAGGTCGAATCAAGACTGGTGGTGCAACATTAGTCTTTTTGAATGTTTCAAAGGCCTGCTCACAAACTTCATTCTAGAGGAATGGTTCAGTCTTATTGAGTAACCTGTAAAAGGGCTTCGCCTTCTCGGCAAGCCTAGGGAGAAATCGTGATAGAGTCGCAAGTCTTCTATTCAGTCTTTGAACTTCATTGACATTTGTTGAACTATGCATCTGTAAGAACTTCTATTCCCCGATGTGTGATCATGAAACCCAAGAACTTTCCTCCCCCACCCCGAGTGTGCACTTTTCAGGGTTAAGACGCAAATCATACTTCCAAACTTCCTCAAATACTTCTTCAAATCCGCCACATGTTGTGCTATGCTTTGGGACTTGACAACCATGTCATCAACATAGACCTCGACATTGCGTCTAATCTATTTTCTGAAGACATGGTCCATAAGTCGCTGATATATGGGCCCTGCATTCTTGAGGCCGAAAGGCATGACTCTATAGCAATAATTAGCATCTTTAGTGATGAATGCCATTTTTTCTTCATCTGGAAGGTGCATCCTGATCTGGTTGTACCCAGAGTACGCATCCAGAAAATTCGGGACTTGGAACCCGGATGCACCATCGACAGTTTGTCTATGCTAGGCAATGGGTATGCATCCTTCGGGCATGCCTTGTTAAGATTTGTGAAATCTGTGCACATGCGCCACTTACCACTAGTCTTTTTAACCATGACAACATTTGCAAGCCAAGTAGAGTACCTGACTTCTCTGATGAAATTGGCTTTAAGCAATTTGTCTACCTCCTTCTTCACTGCCCTTCGTCTTTCTTCTCCCATATTCTGTTTCTTCTGAGCCACTGGCTTAGCCTGTAGACATATTGCTAACTTGTGGCATATGACACTAAGATCAATGCTCGGCATATCGCAAATAAGTCTGCATTCATACGGAGAATGTCAGCTATATGTCTGTGCTCATGACTATTAAGGTCTTTATTGAGCTGTGTACATTGCCCAGGTTTAGGTCCAAGTTGAAGTTTGACAAATTCTTCAATCAGCTTAGGTCATTTGTCAATATTGTCATCACGTGGATCCATATCAAAGGTATCATCATGGTGAGTTGTATGGATAGTCAGGGTGTAAGAAGTGGACCCTTTGTCTATGTTCATTACCTGACTAGTACCCCCAAAGTGGGATTGTGTCTGCCCTGCTCCCTATTGGAAGGACACAGTGCCACTTTCAAGCTTTCTGCGTAGCACTGTCAGGTTTGCTTTTGGTCCGCTTTGACGGTGACAATCTCTCTTGTCATAGTAGGAAACTTCAATTTTAAGTGAGGTGCGGAGACAATGGCTCCAAGCTCATTTAAAGTTTTCCTGCTGATTAAAGTGACGTAGGCAATATCGCCTCTACTATCGAGTATTGACAGTGAAACTTCTATACAGTCTTCCTTGACCGAAGATAGTCAAGAGGTCTACATACCCCTAGGCATTTATTCTCTCTTTAGCAAAGCTCAAGAGGGGTTTAGGATGAGATTGGATCATACTTGGTGAGATTTCTAACTTTTGAAATGCTCTCTAATACAAGATATCGTCCGAGCTACCTTGATCTATGAGGACTCTAGATATTTTGAAGTTGGCGATTATAAGGGAAACCACCATTAAGTCATCCTGTTAACAGGATTAATCCCCACAAAGTCAACATTAGTGAAAGAAATAGGAGGAAGGCTCATTGGTGAGGGAACATCAACACAGTTAATGTCGATGTCCCGTATGGCATGTTTCGAGTCTGACTGGATGAACTGCCATACGAGAATCCGCCCACGATGGTGTTGATTTCACCTTGAATGTGTTAGGCCGGTTCATTCTCTTGTTGTCGAGGAGGTTGACGCTCCCCCATCTCCATGTCATTTATCAGCATCTCGGTTCCTTTCATGGTTCATGTACTGATTTTCTCGTCTACCTCCAGGTCGGCTTCCAGCAGGGGAATTGTCATGTCTTTTCATGAATCGTGCCAAATGTCCTGCTTGGATGAGCTCTTATATTTTGTCTTTCAGGGCCCAACATTCTTCAGTGGTATGACCACTGCCGCGATGGAAACAATAATATGTGTTCTGGTTTGACCCCTATTTGAAGGACGATGAGGGGTTAGGCGATATCACTTGTACCTCTGTTTGAATGCTTCCTCCATGATCGTAGCCCGATTGACCGTTAAAGGAGTATATCTTTCATACTGAGGTCCTTTCGGGAGAGGCTAGTTCTGTCCATCCTCTGTCTTTTGTTCGACCTCTGTGAATCGACCTTGATAGTCATGTACTGCTTCTCCCTTTTTTGTCCTACTCGTCTAATTTCATTCTGAAATTTAGATATTTCCTCCATCTATATATAACCTACAGCCTGTTCGCGTATATTGCCCATGCTAGAAGGAGGTTGCATGCACAAACTATCTGCGAACTTGTCAGGCCGCAATGCTAGCATCATCGAGTGTAATGCTACCTCAGGATTGAGGTTTCTGATTTGAACGATGATTTGTCCAAATCGGTCCATGAATTTTCGAAGAGGTTCGTCGTTGACCTAATGCAAGGTATCCAGTGCGGCTGAAGTTAGCCTATGAGATCGGCTAGTTGCGTGTTGTGCTTTGAACTTCTGGGCCAAAGCGCTGAATTTGTCGATGAACTTTGGAAGGAGTCTGGCATACCATGCCAAAGCTGCTCCCTTTAAAGAGGTAGGAAACACTAGACATAGTACATCGTCATTGTTTGTGTAAAGGTTGACCTGAGTCAAATAGGCATCTAGATGTTCTTCTGGGTCTATGGTGTCGTCGTATCTCTCTAGATGAATAGATTTCCACCCAGGAGGAAGGTCGACTTCCATAATGTGGTCAACAAAAAGATGTATCTTCATGGTCAGCCCTTCATGAGGATATACTTGCGCTAAGCTAGGATCACCTGGAAGGTTGACACGTTGTTGGTGATGTGATTCGCCTTGAGTGGTTTCATTCTGCATGGACAGCGATTGTTCATCCCTCGATTGGTGTTGCCTTCTGGTCCCGTGTTGGTCATTATCGGCTTTCAAATTTTGGATCTCTTCTTCATACCTTTGTTCCATCTCCGCCAAGCGATTTTGGAGTTGCTGAATGGTGTCGACATTCGTCATGGTTGTCTGTGGAGGGTTAGACGCCTCCACAAGAGTGTCATGTCTGATGCTAGAACGTGTATTAACCATGAATGTGTTCTGGTGATTGTTTGGGTGTGAGGCCGCAGGGTATGTTTTACCGTGGCCCCACGGTGGGCGTCAAATGTTCTTGCCAAAATCTAAAAATTCCACGTGTGATGATGAGTGGGTTCCCAAACTTTACACGTCGTATGAGTGATCCTCTTTGTTAGGAGAGGGACCTGCAAAACAAAGGAAAGGTACTTCGAGACTCAAGTAAGTAGATTAATTATTGAAGAATAATCCAGTGTATAAGAGCAAAGAATGCCGAGGATGTCTCAGATAAATGTGCATAAGCATGAGCATGTATCAGTCTCAAAGGCATATATCCCAACTTAGTATAGTTTTAGAGAGAACTTGTATTTATAGTGTGGAGTATGGGCCTTGTGCCTTTGTTTATAAGATAATCTATTGATAAGATAACAAATTATAGCAGGTAGTTATATTTGAATTAGAGATAATGTGTACCTTATAGATATGCTGTTATTTTTAGATAAATAACAGCTTATAGATAACTGGAAAGATATTAGGAGATAAGGTAGTTGTATTATCTCAAATATATAATAGATAAGTTGTTGCGGTCCAGAAGCTTCTCAAATCTAAGTAGACGGATGTCTGCGTTCCTATAGCGAGGCTGACTCGGAGGGCGGACAAGTTATACCTGTTGTGTTCGGGTTGACACTTAAGGCGGAAATGTACATGGTTACTATAACAGGGCGGACACAGAGGATGAACACGTGTACAGTGACCCCTAGTAATGTCCACATGTAATTTTACCAATTTGTACAGTACAGGTTGGTATGATATTTTATGTGAGGTTTAACTTTTAATATTATTTTTATTTTATATATTATACTTAAAAAATTTAATTATTATTGGTTTAAATACAATTCAGTCAAGATCGATTCTAACATTTTATGGGTCCTAGGCATAATAATAGATAAGGACCCTAATATAAACCTATTCATCTTCTCCAATTTCTATAGGAGAGAGAAAAAGACAATTCATTATTTTAGTCAAAAAAATAATTAATGCACATGAAAGATGAAATTAAGTCTTATAATAAGAGATAAAAAATTTTGTTAATTATATCTTATAGATAGTACCAGATGAAGTAGTATAGTATTTAGTTTTCAAGCGGCAAGTGTTGCAAGTAATGTTTTTATTTTCAACCAAAATTGTTCTTGTATCTTGCTGACTTGGAAAAGATAATTTCCTTTGCAGATATCCCATCATCACCATTGGTGTACTACTTTTTTTTATCATAGTTTGTTAATTTTTATTAAAAATATCAATTGAGAGGATTTGAACCCAGTGTCTCTCTCCTCTTTCTTCTCCCTTCACCCTTCTTCAACCACAAGACCAATCTTATATCTCTGTATTGGTATACTATGAAGAAGTACTTTGGCATGGCTAGAACTAGAACAACCCTATTAAATTTGGGTTAGGCCTAACTCAACTGCAAAAATTGGCTTATGAGATGATAATTGTCCAAGCTTTCATCAACTTTATTTATTGACATATCTATAGTCAATATGTGACTTCAACACACTCTAACTAATCTTGAACAGGAACAAATACCTTCAATTTTTACTTTTATCTTTATATATATCATAAGTAGAAGTGAGCATATATGTCTTTTTCTTTTTCCTGCTCGGTTAAAAGAGTAATTTTATATAGTTTTTCATTCTAAAAAAGAAATAATTTTCTACTCATAATTTTAACTTTTAAGACTAAAATAGTAGTGTTAACCTGCCCATACTATTTTAGGATAAAAGTGAAATTGTATAAATATTTTTATATTATAATTATAGTTATAAGTTTGTATTTAAAAACATTATATTTTTATTTAAAATGTGATATATAAAAGAATATTACGAAAACCAAAAGTTATTTTATATTTTAAAATAGAGGATCTTTGTTTTATTTTTATCCAAAATTAATTTAAAAACTGGATAAATATTTTTTATATTAATAATAAATTAAAAGTAAACATGATATTTAAAATTTATATTTTTGTATTTTACATTTCTGACTTATAATTAAATAGATAATAATTTTATATCAAAAACATTTTTTAAAATAAAATTTTAAAGCTTAATTGTAAAAATAAAAAAAATTACGAAAACCAAAAAAATCATTAGTTATACCACATTATATTAATAATTTATCCATTTACTTAATGACTAACATAATAAAATTAGAAGATTTATTCGAAGAATGTTTGTATTAAAAAATTTAAATATAGGATAAATAACCATTTTTGTTCCTGAGTAGAGCACCGATAAATTCATCCCCGAAAGATGAAAATTCAAATTTTTGTCCCTAAAAGTGAAAAAAATATGTATATTAATTTTCGTCTATTACCGATAATGAAAGAGTCTATGTGGCACATTCAGGGACGAATTTGTCAATGCTCTTCACATTTAAGGACAAATTTGTCAGCGTTCTATCTAAAATATAATTTAATCTTCATTTTCTTCTTTTTTTAATCATTGGTAGCATAAAATTACAATAAAACACTTAAAAAATTAGGAAAACAAGTATAAGTTAGAACAAACATAATAATAAGCATAATATTGATTGATAAGTATAATTTGTTTGTTGCTTTCAAATTTTTATTGTAACAATATTAGGTAGTGACAAAATCAAGTTGGATCTCTTTTTTTTTTTGTAATTTTGTTTGAGTTTCATATTTTGGGTAAGGTACTATCACATTAGAAATTTCAAAGCAATAGATTGATTATGCTTATTAATCAATATTATGTTTATTATTATGTTTATTCTTGTTTTCCTTTTTTTTTAAGTGTTTATTATAATATATGCTTGCAGGGATTAAAAAAGGGACAAGATGACGATTAGAATTATATTTTGGATAGAGCGCTGACAAATTTGTCCGTGAATGTGTCATGTATGTTCTCTCATTAATAGTAATCGACGGAAGTTAAAGGATAGATGATTTTGTCGCACTTTTTTCACTTTGGAGAACAAAAATTTAAATTTCATCTTTCAGAAACCAATTTATCAACTCATTCTATTAAAAGATAAAAATAGTTATTTATCATTAATTATACGTCCAAATCAAGATGTTATTTTTTTTTTTAATGGAAGGGGAGACCTCCAAGAGCGATCCATTAAAAATCACGAGAAAACATGATAGAGGATACATATGCCAAAATTACAGTTGATAAAAATTAAGGAACAATTTCTAAAATTATTCGTAACGGTCTATCTAAGGATAAACCAAACTTAGCTAAACAATCAGCTACTTTTCCTTTTCTTAAGGCATGATGCCACGAAATGCTACCTCCAAGCTCTAGAAATTTCAGTATCACTTGACTTAAACTAAAGCATGGATGGTAAATAGGACATCCAGTAGTGAGCAATGTAATGGCTACATAAAAGATGTTGTAAATCAAGACGAAATTGAGATAAATATATCCAAATCCATTATAATTATTAAGACGTTATAAGATTTTTTTATCATGTGATACTAATTTACCATTTTCATTTCTTATGATTCATTTTAATTTTAAAAAACATAAAAGATGTATAATAATAATAATAATAATAATAATAATAATAATAATAATAATAATAATAATAATAATAATATCAACTGGACACACGTAATTAACATCAACTGAGCATATAACAATCTTAGATATTCATGTCACATAGATAATCATGTTATGAAAAATCTATTGAGATGATTAATATTTTTTTACAATCATTATTTTTATATTTAGAAACTGTTGTTAGATATTTATATTTAAATTTAATATATACAACATTTATCATTGATATGAATGATGTTTAATTTTTTTAATATTCAAACATTCTTCATTTTTTTAATTTAAAATTATAAATTTTGTTTTTTAAATTATTTTATATTCTATTTATGTTGCGAAAATTCAAATTATATTCATCCATGGTAGGGATAATCATATTAATTAGGACAAATTTATTTGAGTGTTTTTTATATAATCATTTTTTTAATGTCAATAGATACTTAGGTATTTATATTTAAATTTAGTGTACACAAATTTGTTTTTGTTGAATGATGTTTATATTTCCTTTTACATCAAAAAATCATTCATTTTTTTTTTAAATTTATAAATTCTGTATATGTTGCATTAATCTATATTTATATTCATATCACATAGATAACCATACTAAGAGAAATTCATTGGTGGTGTTACAGATAAAAGATAAGTAATATATTATCTTTATCCTATTGACTCAAATATTTGAATCTCCAGTAGTCCGTTATCGTAACCACCCAGAAGATAGAAGATATAATGGTTATCTTCCTGTTATCAATATCTCCACTTCTGAGGGAATGAAGATATTGGGCCCAACCGTCTGTTATCAAAATCCAGGTTAGAACCCTATAAATACAGCACATCCCATGGTGAAAGATACACATACAATTCTGACTCTCTCTTTCCATTCACACGGCACACACTGCACACCAATTGCTTCGTATGTATTGCTGATGTGATCTTCTTCTTCCTTAAATTGCTTCAATTCATAAGCTTCTTAAGAGAGAGAGAGACCGATCCTATAGAAAATCATCCAACGCCACTTGTTGGACATTTCTGTTCTCTCCGAGCAGAACGGTGGCGCTGTCTGTAGGGAACGATAAATTTCGAATCCCACCAACTCTCAATGGCTAATACCAGAAGACACCAGAACGCCAGACGTGAAGAACCACCCAAGAATCCGAATCCAGAGAATGTGGTGGTAGAGGATGCATTGTCCCACACGGCTTCATCTCGTGCGGGACTTGCAACACATGCGCCGGCCAACACACCACCGGCCGCGCAAGAAAACCCTGAAGCTTCTCAGCGTTTCATTCAGAATGCTCTCCAGTCCTTGTTGGCTCGAATGGAGAATCTGGAGAAGCGTTATGAACTCCAACGCCAGGAAGACATCCAGCGGCTAATTGCCCAGTTGGAGGAATGCAGTAACAGAAGGCGAGAAGAGGAACGTCGGCAGAATGTCGATCACTCAGAAGGCCATGCGGAAACCGACCAGTCTCATGCAGCAGCCAGGAGGCAGAGACCAGAGACGTCGGCCCGCACCGCAGGAACCGGCAATAGAAATCCAGCTGAGCTTTCTGAGCAGGGAAGAGCGTCTCGTTCCCATCATGAGACACTTCGCCTGTCCTCGGCTATGACGCCAGTGCACCTCACGGAAGAAAGGCCGACGGGAGAGGTCACCCGTCACCCCGGCCAAGGCGATGGCACGTATCGAAGGAAGTATCGCCGGGGTCATCAAAATAACAGTCCATTTGTCGATCAGATAGTGGACGCTCAGTTTCTGGAGGATTTTGATGGCTCCTTCCTGTCCAAGTATGACGGGAGCCAAGATCCGCAGGTACATATCGACGAGTTTGATATGCAGATGTGTGTTCGTGGAATTGACGAACCCATCATATCTCGGATCTTCGCTACCACCTTAACCGGGGCCGCCCAGACCTGGTTCCACTCATTGCCACCGAGGACCATTCGCAACTTCGAGGATTTCGGCCAGAAGTTTTTGCTGAATTTCGCAACAAGCAAGAAACAACCAAAATCCGAGTTTGCCCTGGGAAAGATACGTCAGCAGACCGGGGAAACCTTACAGAGCTACTTGGACCGATTCAAGGAAGCCGCACTGCAAGTCCAAGGGTTAGAAGAGAAAGTACAGGTTCACCTTCTTTCGGCTGGGCTCAACGGGTCTTCCCGTCTTGCCAAGTCGATTTATAAGGATCCTGTGAAAACCCTAAATGAATTTAGGGTCCGATTCAAAAAGTATTTGGAGTTGGAGCAAATGGAGATCGCCAACTCGGCTCCGAGGGAAAATAAAAAACCCTCCTCACCACGGAACCGACGTCAGGAAAATTTCCAGGTCGGACAGTCCAGCCGACATCCGTCGAACACCCCGACAGGCCGACCTCCACGAGGCATCCCCGACCCTCGTTCCAGGCCCGGGAGATATGAGCTGAAGTTCGACAGATATGCTCCACTGAATGCTACACGTGGTCAAATTTGGAAGGAGGTGGCTTTCACCGAGATGAGGAAAGTCGACCGACCTCCTCCCATAGTGCGGAGAGAAGGGATGGATTACTCTCGGTATTGTGATTTTCACAATGGACCGGGACATACGACCGACCAATGCTGAGAGTTCCGAGATGCAATAGAGAGGTTCGTGCGTGAAGGCAAGCTACGCCAATACGTAATTCGAACCCAGGGGCACTAAGCCAAGAGTAAAGCCCAGCAGGAGAATAAACCACGAGATGACAAGAAAAGCAAGAAGGGCGAGGAGTTCCCAGAACCTGAGTTCGAATGCAACATCATCACAGGAGGAATGGGAGGAGGAGGTGACACGGCCAATCAGCGGAAGAAATACCTCAAGGAGGTAATGTCAGTAAGGGATAGGCCGAAGTTCAAGGAAAACAGCGGCGGGAATAGCAAGAAAGACGCACCCCCGCTGATTTATTTTACCGAGGAAGAGTTGAAGGGAGTGGTACCCGGGCATGAAGACGGTCTCGTCATAACAGTAACCGTAGCCAATTTCCGGGTCAAAAGGATATTTGTCGACAACGGTAGTTCAGCCGACATCATTAACTGGAGTGCCTTCAAAAAGATGAATTTGAAGGAGGAAGACCTGAGGCCATGCCAAACCATGTTGTACGGTTTCAACGGAGAAGGCACCGGCTTAAAGGGGGCCATTGATCTCCAGCTAACACTGGGAACGAAGGAGGGCTTCAAGTCGGAAAGGGTGACGTTCACCGTCGGTGAATTTCCGTCCCCATATAACATCATTTTAGGCAGACCCACACTCCATAAGTAGGACATCCTGATGTCCATGAAGCATCAGAAGATGAAGATGATAGGGCACCTCGGCAAAGTCATTATGATTTGCGGAGATCAAAGAGAATCCCGACAGTGTTACTACAACATGATCAGGGAAACGGAGGGTGGCCCGTCATCCCCACCTCGAATTCGGCAAGGAGAGCAGAGAGGATCCAGGGCCGAGGCACATTCATCCCGGAAGCCGGTTAATCTAGTAGAGCTGGATCTACGGGATGTCAAGGAATGGAGACCAGAGCCGGTGGACGAGCTTGAAGATGTCCAGATCGGCGGTTCCTCGGAACAAATTACAAAGGTGGGCAAGCAATGTGACCCAGAAACCAAGGGCAGGTTGATTCAATGTCTGAGGGAAAATCAGGATGTCTTTGCTTGGAAGGCATCCGAGATACCTGGGATTAAGCCCACCTTCTGTTGCCACAAATTGGCAATGTATCCCGGCTCTAAGCCAATAGAACAGAAGAACAGGAAGCTCGGCCCGAATAGGAAACAAGCTCTGACGAAGCATATTGGAGAACTGCTGGAGGCCGGATTTATAAGAGAGATACAGTACACGACATGGCTTTCCAACGTGGTCATGGTGAAGAAATCCAACGGGAAGTGGCGGGTCTGTGTCAACTACACAGATCTGAATAAAGTTTGTCCCAAGGATTCGTATCCAATGCCGAGTATCGATCAGCTTGTAGATAACTCGGCCGGCTTTCAGTTGCTATCGTTTATGGATGCTTATTCTGGGTATAACCAGATACCCATGCATCCAGACGACAGAGAAAAAATGGCATTCCGAGGGATCGATGCAAACTACTGCTACGATGTCATGCCTTTCGGTTTGAAAAATACTGGGGCGACCTACCAGCGGATGATGAATAAGGTTTTCTCGGATCAAATCGGGCGCAATATTGAAGTATACATCGATAATATGATCACGAAGACATCGGCGACTGAGGACCACATCCAGGATTTGGAAGAAACCTTCCAGAAACTGAGGCAGCACAACATACGGCTGAACCCACTGAAGTGTGCATTTGGGGTAAGAGCCAGGAAATTCCTGGGTTTCATGCCGACCCACGGGGGAATAGAGGCAAACCCGGATAAATGCAAGGCCGTCCTGGGTATGCAATTTCCGACCAACAAGAAGGAGGTCCAACAATTGACGGGGAGGATGGCGACCTTAACCCGGTTTCTTCCGAGGTCCGTGGAGAAGGCTTTTTCTTTCTTCAAGCTATTGAAGAAAGAAGCAAGCTTAGGCTGGAACTCGGCATGTGAGGAGGCATTTCAACAGATCAAGACGTGCTTAGCTTCACCTCCAGTGTTGTCAAAGCCCGAGCCGGGAGAAACGCTCGTCTTGTACCTCTCAGTCGGCGAAGAAGCCATTAGCGCCGTACTGGTCAGAGAAGAGGGCAAGTCATAGTTGCCGGTATATTTTGTAAGCCGAGCTCTTAAGAACTCGGAATTGCGGTACCAGAAACTCGAAAAGGTGACTTTTGCTCTGCTCACCAAAGAGGCTTCATCCATATTTTCAAAGCCATATTGTTGTTGTAAGGACGAATCAGCCCATCCGACAAGTGTTGCACAAGCCGGATTTAGCGGGAAGAATGATGAACTGGGCCATTCAGCTATTCGAGTTCGACATTCAGTATGAGGCCCGCTATGCCATTAAGTCACAAGCCTTGGCCGACTTCATAGTAGAGCTAACCCCGACATCAGCCGCTCAACAGAAGGATAAGGTGTGGAAAGTCTATGTTGACGGTTCGTCCAATGCGAAGGGAAGTGGAGCCGGGATCATCGTCAAAAACCCCGACGGTGTATCTCTAGAACAATCATTGCAGCTTAATTTTCCGACTTTTAATAATCAAGCGGAATATGAAGCTTTGATCGCCGGGCTAAAGCAAGTCAAGGAGCAGGGAGCGTCGAGGGTCAACGTCTTCACTGACTCGCAGCTAGTTTCCGCGTAGATCGAGGGGAGATATCAAACCAAAGGCCCTTTACTAGCCAAGTATCTGGCTAAAGTAAAGGAGATGATGGCTGACTTTGATGAAGTAGTGGTCGCGCACATTCCAAGGGAGGAGAACGCCTGAGCTGACATACTATCAAAGTTGGCTAGTACAAAAGGAGCGGGGAACCACAGGATGGTTATACAACAGGAGCTTGCCCAGTCGGCGTGCGTCATGGTCATACTGGTCGCTGAGGACTGGAGGAGGCCCATAATTAATTACTTAGAGCAAGGAGTCATCCCAGATGAGGACATAGAGGCGAAAAGATTGTTCCAAGAGGCTGCGATGTATGTAATCCTCGACGGTGAACTATACCGCCGAGGTCTACATACCCGCTATTGTTGTGTCTAAGCTCAGACCAAGCTGAGTATGTGCTTTCGGAAATACACGAAGGGATTAATGGAAAACACATGGGGGCAAGAGCTTTGGCACTAAAGGCTCTTCGCGCAGGGTATTTTTGGTCGACCATGAAGGCGGACGCAGCAGAACATGTCAAGAAGTGTGATAGTTGCCAGAAGCATGCAAAAATAGTATGGGTGCCCCCGTCCGAGCTCAGCTTGATCACTGCTCCGTGACCATTTTACAAATGGGGCATGGATCTCCTGGGGCCGTTTAAGGCTACGGAAGGTCAAATGAGATGGCTAATAGTGGCCGTTGACTACTTTACCAAGTGGATTGAGGCCAAGCCGTTATCTACCATTACCTCAGCCCGAGTTCAAAAGTTCTTGGAACGGAGCATAATAGCGAGGTTTGGAATCCCGGCAGAAATTGTTACCGATAATGGGACACAATTTGCCGATGGTACGTTCAAAGCAATGATGACCGGCTTCCATATCAAGCACCACTTCGCCTCAGTAGAGCACCCGCAATCTAACGGCCTAGTAGAGGCAGCGAATAAAGTCATCCTTGATGGACTTAAGAAAAGAATGCATGAAGCCGGCCCGAACTGGGTCGAGCAACTTTATTATGTGCTTTGGGCTTACAGAACTACGACCCAAACGGCTACCGGAGAAACCCATTCAGGATGACTTATGGCTATGAAGCCATGATTCCTGTAGAGATCGGCCAATCATCTTGGAGGAGGCAGCATATATCTCAGGAGAACGACAATGATGCTGCACTTGCTGCCGAGCTGAAGTTGATAGAAGAAGTCCGCACGGCTGCCCATCGCCGAGATCTACATCAAAAGGGCAAATTGGCCCAAAGATTCAATAAAAGAGTGAGACCGAGATCTTTTGAAAAAGACGATCTCGTGTTACGCCGAGCAGACATCGGAAATAAGAATGCCCGAGATGAGAAGCTAGCAGCAAACTGGGAAGGACCGTACCAGGTTGTCCAAAATCTTGGGCAAGGAGCATACTTGTTGGAAACATTGGACGACAAGCAAGTCAAACGGACTTGGAACGCGGATAAGTTAAAGAAATACTATAGCTGACAATGTGCAGCCGAGAAAGTCCATGTGTTTTCCTTTAGTTGGCTTTCAGTCAGTCATTAGGATCATGGAACTCCACCATGTGTTTCCCTTTAGTTGGCTTTAAGTCCGTCATCAGAATCATGGACATCATGTGTTTCCCTTTAATTGGCTGTCAAGCTCGTCATAGGGATCATGGGAGTCACTGGGATTTCCCTTAGTCGGAATCACCAGAAAAATTTTCATGTGTTTCTCATTAGTCGATTATGTGAACTGGGAACATAAATCCCGCGCAAGTCTGTCATTGAGATCATGAACTTATGTAAATCTTCGAAGATTATTAATAAAATCCTTAATGCAAGGAACATTTTGTGCACAAACTTTGAGCGCTTAGTCGTTGTTTTATATTAACTCGGTCCTGATCAGGCCGACGTAATTATTTAATCACGGGTGAATCATCGGATTTTCCGAAAGAATTACATCTACGGGTTAACGTTACGAATATATTAACAGTTGCTAAGACGGGAACATGATCCCACAATCATATCTAACGCCGACCAAAGATTCGGGTTAAAAAATACATACTCGGCCATAGAAGCCGAAATAAAATATTTAAAATCCCGACTGACGAGTCAGGGTAAAAAATGCTTGGCCATAGAAGCCAACATATGGAAGTGAAGTATTTAAATCCCGACCAACGAGTCAGGGTAAAAAGTACTCGGCCGTTGGAGCCATTATACGGAAGAAATAAAAGCGACAAATCGTAGCTGATAAAAGCCGACTAGAATTACTTAATAAAATTGTGCAAAGTATTCAACAATTGTTCAGAAAAGAAAGTAAATACAAACAAAACCGGCATTCCGACCCTTCAGCTCCCGCCGCCACTCTGACCTGGATTCTCTTCGGGAATGTCCGTTGAGCTCAGTTCTTCTTCTTCACTATCAGAAATAGCCAGCAATTGACCATTCCCGATGTAAGATTTGAAGTGCATACCCTCGGTATGCAGCTGGATGCCGGGGTTGAGGAAGCGGATCTGATCCAATGCATAGTTGAAGGAAGCCTCGGTGGATCGAGCCATGACTGAACAAACATAAGCTCCTGGAAGGTGTCATATGCTTGCTTGATTTTCTTTTCACTAACTTCCATCAAATGCTTACACCGATCAAGAGCTTCGGCGGCTCGACCCCGGTGGACGGCCACACTCTCTTCTAACTTGGCGACAGCAGCCCGAGAAGATTCAGCCTCCGTCCGAGAAGTCTCCAGCTGGGCCCGGGTAGCCTCGAGGTCGGCAGTCAGCTTGGCCACCGATTCTTGAGCCTCTTTGGCCTCCGCTCGGGATATTTCCACTTCTTTGGTTGAAGTGGCAGCATTTTCCCGAGCAAGGTCCAGCTCCTGTTGAAGCTGTCGGGTTTCGTTCTCAGAAGCCTCAAGCTCGGCAGCCACCTTGCAAGCTTTTTTGTTTAGAGATTCCAAGCTTCCAAGCAAGGTGGCATTTTTGAGGCAGGCCAACTCCAGTGAGCTCAAGTCATCCAGCTCGGGGTCGCTGAAGGGAACCAGGTCGGAGTATCTTTTAGGTGCCCATATAACATTGAAAAATTCCCGAGTTACACCTTGGTCCCAGAGACATCGGGGGAACAGTTGGATGTGCTCCTCGGGAGGTTTGGACACCGGCGCAGGAATATCAGCAGGGGCCAAGGCATCAGCAACAACGTTGGCCATGGGCTCTTCAGGAATGTCGACGGGTGCCTCGGCCGTCGGAGAAGATGGGAGAGGGACTGAGGGAGCCTCAGCAACAAGCTCGGCAAGAACTGGGGCTGGGCGGGAATCACTGGCTGCCGCCTTGCCCTTGCCCTCGATCAGCCTTCGCTTCTTCCGAGATTTAAGAGCCAGGAGGTGTGCAGGTCGGGGAGCAGAGTTGCTATTCATCTCGGTCGCTGCACAACAACAATAAAATAAATGTCAAGACGACAGGGTTAACATTTTCAAATTATAATCTTCAAAAGAAATTCAAACTGACCACACTGAATATAATAAGCTATGGGAGCCAAGCTTTTCGATGCTTTGTACGATAATATTTTAGCTGCAGAAGTAGCATTCGAATCCGACAACCGAGTCTCGTCGGTTCGGTAAAAAGCAGAAGGAAGATCATGATGGGTGAAAGTCCAGTATAATGGGAACTTCCATGATCCCAAGGAAGAATCAGAAAAGAAAGGGTGTTGGTCGGGCTCGGCGACAACCTTGAAAAATTTATCCTTGAAGCCCTTAAAGGACTCAGCGAACAAAGAAAATAGCCAACGGTCAGAATGACGGTTGTTACGACATTGGAAAGAGGTCCATCCTTTCCGGTCGGCAGGTTCTTTGCCTCATCGGTTGGTTTGGACGGAGAAAAACTAAAAGAATAAAGAATGAGTGCAGGAGATTTCTAATTTTTGGCAAAGAATTTCGAAGGCCTGCATGAAAGCCCAGCCATTCGGGTGAATTTGAGAAGGGGCAACTTGCAGGTGATCTAACACCCGCATTTGAAAGTCGGTAAAAGGAAGACTGACTCCCAACCGAGTAATTATATCTTTATATAATAAAAAGAAGTCAAGATCATTGCCCTTTGGAGTAGAGCATATGGGCTCACCCGGGCGGGGAAGACAAACATGAAAACCTTCTTGGTCCCCAAGGGGGAGGGAAGCAAGATCCTCGAAACCCAGCACCGAGGTGTGTTGCAACACCTCATGAGCAACCCAGGGGAACCTACCTGTTAGAGCAGGAAAGAGAGTTTGGGAGTGAGACCCGGTTACGGATTCCTCAACAGTTCTGGCAACGGACGGGTCCATAGCTACCTATGACAATAAAAAAGAAAAGAAACAATTAGTAAAGTACCTGGAAGGAGAACCGTCAAGGGGTGGGGATGAGAAGAGGTCGGAGCCGGTAGGGTAGACTCTTCAACAGAAGTCGGCACCCCAGTACTAAAATCTGACCGGGGTGGTGGTGTATTGGTTTCCTTGGGAGGAGGCTTAGGAACCCAGATGGGGTTATGACGACATCGGTCCAGCAGTTCCTCGGCCTGTCTATTAAGATCCCTATTCGCTAAATACATGAATTCCTCAATACATTTTGAACAGTGTTCATATTGAATTTCGAAATTTGGCTTGGGTACAGGGTAGGTTTCAGAATCAATTGAAGGGGCATTATTCGAAGGAGCGGGAGCCCTGGGGGGGTGCCCTAGACTCGGAGGCAAGTATTGCTGACCTTTGACGTGACGATGACCCCAACCTAGAGGGCCCTAATCTGGAAGGATTAGGAGGTTTTGGAATAGGAGCCTTGGAACTGCCTGGGCCAGAAGGAACCCGAAGCAAGGACTTTCTTTTTTCTTCTTAAGAAAGGGGCAAGCCAAAAAGCCAGAATGCAGCACGAGGAGAAACCAATCTGCGGATTTCCTCTTCTTGTTCAGGAGTGTACTTCATGGTCTATGTGAGAAGAACACAAAGATGGGAAAAAGCACAAGAACTAGGCAACAAGGAAAATGAAGGAATAATGCAGAGGAATGTATCGGCGCTTAGGGTTTGTGCAGAGCAAGATGAAATGAAAGGAATTACAATAACAGTAAAGGAAAGAAGAGAGTAAAAAGATACCTGGAATAGAGGAGGATTGATGGAAGGAGGATCGACAGCGAGGAACAAGTAACTTGAAGGAGGCACGGGAAGAAGCAAAGAATGCAGGAATCGCAAAGGATGAAGAAGAAGCCCAAGAGGAATGAAAGTGCAGAAGGTTCGAAGGCAAAATCGAAATGCAGAAATTATGAGGAGATTACTCACAATAAAGCACCATAATGAGGAAATGGAAGGGGCACATTAAACAAAAAGAATAACCGCCAAAATTCAAAAGTTATGGATAATAACTGCTAGTTGTGGAAGAACGTGGAAGGAGCAAATGCGTCATTAGCGCAAAAAGGAAATGATTAAAGCGTGCAAAGAAAAGACAGAAGTTGATCGACAAGACACGTGGCAGTTAGAAATTGGAAGACGTTCCATTCCTCTATGTTCATAGCTATTCAGGCTGTTTTGAAAAGACGAGATAGCTCGGCATTAACATCGATGAGAAGTGACCGGTGGACGTTGTCAGAAGATGGATTATCTCGACAAGGGGCAGGTGTGAAGTATGTCTCGGCTCGGATAATAATCACCTCGGCTCGGGTCTTGATCACCTCGGCTCGGGTCTTGATTACCTCGGTTCAGACGATTGGCACCTCGACTCGAACCTTGGACACATCGGTCCGGATGATAACAATCTCGGTTCGGACACCAACTAACCTTGCTCGGGTTCTTCCCAAAAAGCATGGTCGGCTCCATTACTGATACATCCCGACCACCCAGAATGCTAGATGACCGGGCTGAGGGGCATCTGTTACAGATAAAAGATAAGTAATATATTATCTTTATCCTATTGACTCAAATATTTGAATATCCAGTAGTCCGTTATCATAACCACCCAGAAGATAGAAGATATGATGGTTATCTTCCTGTTATCAATATCTCCACTTCTGAGGGAACGAAGATATTGGGCCCAACCGTCTGTTATCAAAATCCAGGTTAGAATCCTATAAATACAGCACATCCCATGGTGAAAGGTACACATACAATTCTGACTCTCTCTTTCCATTCACACGGCACACACCGCACACCAATTGCTTCGTGTGTATTGCTGCTGTGATCTTCTTCTTCCTTAAGTTGCTTCAATTCATAAGCTTCTTAAGAGAGAGAGAGAGACCGATCCTATAGAAAATCATCCAACGCCACTTGTTGGACATTTCTGTTCTCTCCGAGCAGAACAGGTGGGATGATTAATATTTTTCTATGTTATTAGAGTCTTAGATATTTATATTTAAATTCAATTTATTCAATATTTATATGAATGATGTTTAATTTTTTATATATATTAGAACATCTTTCATTCTTTTAATTTAAAAATATGAAATTTTATTTTTAAACTATTATATATACTATTTATGTTGCGTAAATTCATATTTATATCCATTCATGATCATATTAGGACAAATTTATTTGGGTGATTTCTCTTATATAATCACTATTTTTTTTTGTCGATAGATAATTAGGTATTTATATTTAAATGTAGCGTGCAAAATTATTTTTCTGAATGTTGTTAATATTTCTTTATATGTGAAAACATCCTACATTTCTTTTAATTTGAAGATATAAAAAATTATATTTTTAAAATAATTATATAGGTTAAATTATTGTTTAGATCCTCTAATTTATTTTTAATGTTCAATTAGATTCTCTAATTATTAAGTGATTCAATTGGGTCCTCTAATTATTTAAAAGGGTTCAATTGGATCCTTTCCATCAAGTAAGTATAAACATAGTTAACATATCATCTATTAAAAAAATGACTCACCACTTGCTAGATTGCACTGTTAACATTAACACTTAATTGACGAAAATGATCCAAAAGAACCATTTTAAATAATTAGAGGACCCAATTGAACCATTTAATAATTAGAGAACTTAATTGACCATTGAAAATAAATTAGAGGACCTAAACAGTGATTTAGCCTAATTATATATTATGTTTATGCTGCGCTAATCTATATTTATATTCATTTATCTCACATTTAACCATACTAGGGAAATTTCATTGGGATGATTAATATTTATTTTATAATATTGGTTTTTTTTATGTTAGTTGTACTTATCAAAATCTGGAGTTGATTGAAGTCTGGGTAGACGTAGCTTGGATGGGCTCCACAATTTCACACGTCAGACTGTAGGTACCCTCTGTTAGGAGAACACGAGTGGGGACCTACAAAAAAAATGACTTTGATGCTCAAGTAAGTATGTGAGTGAATTGAAAATGAATCGAAAGGGGAGATAGAACCTGGTATTTATAGCGTTGGATGAGAGCTTCAGGTGCTTGCTTGTAGGGGTTGTTACAGTGGCGTAACAACTCTTGTAGATAATTCATTGCTTATAAATAATTTATTGCTAGTAGATAAGTAGGTACCTGTAAATTGATAAGGGAATAACAACATTATCATTAGAATTCATATATATATATATATATAAATATACGTTAACAGTTTATCGGCCCAATAGCCCGGCTGCTAAGGGAGTAGCATCCAGGATCCTGTAGTAGCGCTGACGAGGAGAGTTGACATGTATATTTCAATGCCACATCATCGAAAATGTCAATCTGTGGACCCCGGACAGTAATAAGCCCCCTAAGCTTTGAGTCCAGTTTGTTGGAGAAAGAGGTTTTCAGTTATCAAGGGTAGTAATCCTGACAAGTATGAGGGTTATGAGTTTGTCAAGCCCCCTAGCCTGAGAAAAGCGTTGTTCACTGCTTCTGCTAAGGTGTCTAGGGTGGATGCACTTTTCGTTTTACAGGCAATGTCAGAAGTTCCATGTGAAAAATCCCCTTGTTTGACAATTTTACCATTTCTAACTGATAAAGGATGCATTAAAGAAGGGCGTTTCATTTTTCTTCATAGTGGCACATGTTGGACCCAAGTGTTACTTTTGCACACGTGTTACTCTATGAGTGGGCACGTCTTAAAGACGAGTTGGGTTGGTGGGATTGCATCGTGGCACAAGTTCTTAGGGTGTCATTTCAACACCCGCCAGTTACCGGGGGATCACATCTCCACTTAAATGAGGTGTACGTTAGGTTTTGGTCACCGCAATTCTTGAGTTTTTGCTTCATCTTCTGTAATCTCCCTGCATCTTGTTCGTGGCTCTTGTGATTTCCTTCTCTCCTTCGATTGTCTTCCTCCCTTCAAGGTACATCCTTCTTCCATATGTCTTTTGTTTCTGATTCCGCTATGGGTATGGGCAGAAGTGATTCTGGGGTTATATTTAGCAACCCTTGTGGAAGGTGAAGTTGTTCCAATCGGTGACTCCTCCTCAAACGAGACACGATGTGAAGCTTTTAATGACAAGTCCTCTTCCTCCGAGGGGTTGGTGGACCCGTGCCGTGTCGGCGGGGGTACCTCTCATCCTCGTAGGAGGGTAAGGCCTTCTGCTGCTCCCTCGGACTAAGAGTCTGCCCCTGTTACCATAATCCTTTTGCTTCTGGGGCAACGACGAGGAGTGACGACAAAGATGTTAGGATTTCTCTCTATAACAAGCATAGCTGCAATGTCGGAACGCCTTCATCCCCTCCTGTTGTTGCTGGCTACAATTAGGTGAGGGACGATGTCCTCAAGAACCGTTCCTTTATGACGTCTGTCATGATTGTCGGGGCACTGTGGCACTAGTTGGAATTGGCCAAACAGGGGGACCCCCACAAACTGACTCTTTAGGCCTGTGGGAGCGATGAGTTTCCACTCATGAAGGCGGCGCCGGGTTGTCCGCTTTTCTTCTATATGTATTGATGCTTGTTTGAGTTTCTAAGTTTTTCTAGCAATGTTTAGTTTTCGATTCACACAATTCAGTTTTTTTTTGCATATTCGTCTGTAATTCTTCGATTTTTTGAGGCTTACCCTCTATTAATAACTTAGGAAATCTCTTGGTAAATTCCTACCAATGCACCTTGCTGGAGTGTCAAAACGTGGCCCCTTCCCAACTTCATCCCAATAGTTGGGCAATGTTAAGGTGAAAAAGATGATGGAACTCACAAACCAAGAGTAGGTTGAATTGGTTTTGAAATCAAATCAAACTTAAAAATAGAGTTTTGAAAAACTTTTGCTTCCAAGGATCGTATCACAAACTTTTTTTTAAAACCATTATCTAATCAATCACCTGTACATAATATCCTTTTGTTAAAGTTCATTTCAAAAAGAAATTTCTTTAAACTCAACAGATTTATCAAGAATACAATGAGAGAGAGATAAAATCAAGAGAAGAAGTACATCCATTTTTATACTGGATCACTCTCTATCTCTAGAGAAGCTACTCTAGTTATCTAATTCAAATGGAATTTGATTTCCCTTATGCACTTTGAATTCTTACAAGCAATCACAATCAATCTCAGTTCCTACCTAGAAAAAAGAGACTAAGGTACCCAACCCTAGGATCCTTTGTGAATAAAAGCCTAAGAGACACCTACCCTTAGCCTAAACTAGAAAACCATATTCTAGCATGCCTTTAGAAACTTATGCATATACTAACAACATGTAAAAACACATGAAAAAATGAGTCAAGGATAGACACAACTTGGTCATTCAAATGCAAGAACCTCTCTCTGCAAGCTTCAAAAGACTTGTGTAATCGATTACGGATAACCTGGTAATCAATTAAAACAGAGAGTTTTATGCACTGAAGAAGTTTTCTAACTTTAGAAACCATCTTCTTACCTCTGCATTATGATACATGGTGTACATATGGATAGATTAAGACTAAGATGCAACAATCAATACAAATGCCACTCAAGGAGTTGAACATGTGAAAAGCTAAAACTTCTTCAAACTTCAAAGCTTAATCTTCATGTTGCTCCCCCTTTCTCTAACATAAGGGCCTGTATTCCTCTACTTCTTCCAGATGAAGTTGACAGGGAAGATAGGCCGAGTGTCACTTAATAACATGTCCAAGAAGTTGTTCGAGTTTGACTTGAACGTGTTTCACAAATTTAAGGATGTTAGACTTTTGGCAAGCGTACCAATTGTCGTTGTAAGTTACAAAATTTATAAAAGTTCGTCTCCACAGGGACTTGTGCTACTCAGTTTATCCAAATAAAACTTAACAGTTTAATAGTTATGTACAACGAGTATGGTCGAAGTTTTGATGGTTTTACGGAAATAAAGAAAAATTACAAAAGATTAGGGGAGCTAATAAAACGATTTTAACTAAAGAAAAGCGCAGGATTGGATTTCATCATTCATACCTCGGTATCCAATTAATATTACCATGTATAAATCATTTTCTATTATTATAATGCACACATTAATTAACCTCGAATCGATCCCTCGCAATCGAGTTCTAAGGATATTTACCGAATATCGATCCCTCGCATACGAAGTAAATAACCCAGCATTACAATCATAATCGCGTGCTATTTGCAATCAAAATGTTATGCTCTATTCCTAGCAACGTAACGTAGAGTAAAATTATTCAGTTCAAATCCTAAGAGTACTTTCCAGTTAAACTTAGAATCCAATTTCATGAAACTAATGATCAAGTAGAATCAAGCATTAAGAACGGAATAAAATTACCAATAATAAATAGAAAAGACTTATGCATAAATAAATATTAAAAGAGATACTTAAAAGTAGAAGATTACATCCAATCCTTTAAGAGAAATAACCAAGCATGGAGAGAACCTCCTTCAGAGAAGAATTGATGAAGGGCCCCATCACCGCTTCTTTCTGGCAGAGTCTCCACACTAAATCTCACTTCTCTCACTTTCCTAACTACCTAATACTAATATTTAAGAGCCTAAACTAAAGAAAAAGCTTAGAAGAAGCAAGGAAGAGAAGAATGGAGGTTGAGAGGAATAACGGAAGTGAAAGGAATGATTTTGGCCTTGGGGGTGCTTGGGTATTTATAAGGGGTGGCCTGGTAGAGTTTGGTTGCCCAAGCGACCAGTTTTGCCTTTGTTTGGTCGCTTGGGCCAGTTAGGCCCACTTGATGAAGCAAGTTGCATGTCCACTTGGCCATTTGAAGGCCCATTTGCATGTGTTGCTCGCCCAAGCGAGCAAAATACACTACATTCACTTGCTTGGGCGAGTTAAATGTATTTCCAGAAGGGTCTTTGGGCTTGATTTGCTTTCTGCACCTCCCAAGTTTGCTTTTATGAGTCATTTTTACTTGCTTTATGTGTACGGAAGCTTTCGAAGTCCACGGAATCTATCAAAATACAAAGCATGATTGGATTAATCTTCCAAAATATAAGCAACAACTTTTATACAAGCATTAAGTGCTATTTAACTAGGTTTAGGGCAAATTTATAATCAAATCTTCTGAAATCAAAAGATAAGTGTCTGCATTTGAAGCATGAATTTAACTGAATTAGGGCACTTATCAAAGGATCGGGCCTCTTTCAACCTTTAAGCTATGAAACAGGCTACCGGATTAATGTCCAGTTCGGGTCGTTCCCCTATTAGCTCTTCGAGTCTTCCATCGACCCCTTTGGATATCTAAGCCACTGTTGCTACTATGGCTGCTCCTTCAGTGCCATCTTCCTTACATGTTCCGGAACCTTCTAAATCTCCATTCATTGTGTCAACTATGCCAATTCTAGCGGCTGCTCTTGCTATTGTTTCTCATTTTTCCACTGTCGTGCCACTACTTAGTGCTAGTGTATCAACTACGAGTGTCTTGGCGGACCTGCCTCCTCAGCCTTGCCAACTTCAGCTCTAACTATCTTGTTATCGGTGAAACCTGCCTCTTCTTCTAGCCCAAGTGTCTCCCTGAACCATGTTTATACTTCTCACGACATGAGTTCAATGTGGAGCATTGGCTACAGATTGGAGCAGTGGATTCCTAATGATTTCATGTTTCCTTTCGACCAAAACTCATTCAATTAGTTAGGGTACAAAATTCAAGCGATGCTGCGAAAGTCTTCCTTCAGAGGAGTCTTGCTACAACAGTGGCTGAGTCTACCAAGGTGATTGCTAACATCCAAGCCCAGCTGAAGGAGTCTGAGCTTGAGGCAGCGAAGGAGAAGGAAGCCAACAAGGAGCTAGAGGAAGGGCTCTTGATGTTCAAGAAGGAGGTCGTCGAGTAGCACGAGAAGGGGTTTTACAAGGTCGTTAGTTAGGTCGGGTTCTTCACTAAAGGTCTTGATTTAGGTCTTTTTGACACATTTAAGGACGTGAAGGATAGTGAACTGCTTGATAAGAAAGAAGTGGCTACAGTCGAGGAGGACACTGGTGAAGAGCAAGATGATGGGGCCAATGTTTGGGTCATACCTTTTTTATTTTTCTCTTTGTTTTGTTTGGATTTGGGGTCATAATGGCTTTGTAACTTTGACAATGATTATTCTTATTTAATGCATTTGCTTTGTTTTGTTGTCAAAACTTGTTATGTTTTTGGTTTTCATGTTGTTGCTTTTTGTTTATGCAATACTTCGTTGCTTGTGGTAGTAAGGTAGGGATAGGCCGCCTACCTTGATTACTTTATATGAAATAGAGAATGAGATCTTGGCGAAATGAGACCTCAACTAATTTGCATGAAATAGAGAATTAGGTGACATATAATCATCTTGGGTTTGATTTTGACTTGATTGAAGGTCTTGCCAATCAACTTGGTGATGTTTCCTTTCGCTTTGCGAAGCTTCTCACCTGAGGCCAGTGAGGACTTACTTTGATTTCAACCTAGTTGATCGTCTTGCCAATCAACCTGGTGATGCTCCCTTTTCACTTTATGGAGCTTCTTACATATGTTGTAGGGATTCACTTGAGCTTTTTACCAAGGGCAGAAGACTCACCAAGGACGGACCTTGGGTTTGACAAGCCTTTAGAGATTCGTCGAGGCTTACCAAGGCTGGACCTTGGGTTTGTCGAGCCTTGTAAATTTGTCGAGGCTCACCAAGGCGAACCTTGGGTTTGTCAAGCCTTGTAGATTTGTCGAGGCTCACCAAGGACGAACCTTAGGTTTGACAAGCCTTTGGAGATTTTACCAAGGACATGTTTGTCCTAGGTTTGGCGAGACTCACCAAGGGTGGACCTTAGGTTTGACGAGCCTTTGGAGATTCGACCAGAGACGCGTTCGTCTTGGGTTTGGTGAGACTTACCAAGGGCGAACCTTGGGTTTGACGAGCCTTGGAGATTTTTTGAGGCTCACCAAGGGCGGACCTTAGGTTTGACAAGCCTTGGTAGGGTCAATGCGACACAAGAAGAATTATAAAAAACTGAAGGGATAGAGAATTTTATTCAATTTGACCATTTGAGTACAAATTCCCTTCATTTCCCAGGTGCGCCTCATTAAAACCTCTCAAGCCAAAACCTTGATTTTTCTCTTTTGGGACAAAAGACTTGAGTAGCAAAAAGAGTACAACAACTGGTCTTGTTGTAGGTCAACTAAAATAGAGCTTTAGATGGGTCGCTTCCATGTTCTTGGAATTGCTTTACCATCTTGTTCCTGTAGTTTGTATGTTCCATTGTCTAAGTTTGTCACGACCCTTAATGGGCCTTCCCAGTTGGGACCTAACTTTCCGGCTCAGGGGTCCTTCCTTGCTTCTCCTCGGACTCGCTACACTAGGTTGCCAGGTTGAAAGGCTCGAGGTTGGACCTTGGTATTGTATCTTTTTGATGCTCGAAGCTTGGTGGCCTCTTCTGAAGATGTTCACAATGTTTTGAGAGCTTTTTCTAATCTTACAAGAAAATACAGAAAAGTCTTGTTGAAGAAGAGTAAGACAAAGTTTGCAAAAGAATGACTTGTTTAGTCTTCAAAAACTTCTGGTTTATGTAGGCCTCGTCTTCAAGTATTTGTTGTCTCATAATGGGTAGATATTCATTAAATCTTTGTCTAATAAAAGAGAGTTGTTGGATGTATTTAACGCACATTCTTTCTCATGTAGAGAGGTCTTTCTTTATGGTTTGCACCTACAAGAAATTGCAACATATAGTCACATCTTTGTGTCAGAGCAGGTCCTACATAGCAGTGCTCATCTTTTGATGGCATATCGGATCTTAACTTCATTTATTCTTCATAGGATTCGACAAGTCCTAGAAGAATGTTTCTGCAGACAGAATCTCATACACAAACCATATTCAATATCAGATCATGACCTTATCTGCTTATCGTCTTAAAAACATCAAACAAAAATGTTATAAGGACATCAGGCATAGATCATGCAGCATATTCCCTTTGTATTTGTTTGCATCTAATCAAAATAATTAAATATCTTGATTGGTCTTTCAGACGTAAGCGTCCTTTGACTCAATAGGTACTATAGTATCAACTCTGCCCCACCCCGCACATGTTATATATATTTAATTGTTTATGTATTTATAATGTGTTACATTAGTAAATAATATATATCATATGTATGATTTTATGTGAAAAAATATTTATGCATTTTTTTAAATTGTGACTAATACTCTAATAGTAACAGAGACATAGAGTAGTGGACCCTAAATCTAATCCCTTCATTTTTTTTTATTAATTTTGTGACTAATCTTCTATTGGTAGTTTAATTATTGTTTTTGATACTGTAATCCTTAGCCTTATTATCATGTTCTAGTTTGCATTGGTATTAGTGGATCAAAGCAATATATAAACTTAGGAGATAAGCATCTAAAAAAATATGAAAAAATTGACTCTGATGATGTGGTCAAATATCCTATTCTTCTGTGTTTTTATAATTTATAATATATACTTATAAGCTAATTATTTTTAATGTATTCTTTTATGACGAGTCTAAGATACTACCATCATCACATTATGTCTAAGTTTAATTAGAGTTTTTGTTAAGTGATTAGAACATTATAATATTTAAGAATCGCTATGTCTAAGTTGAATGATTATCTTTGTAATGTTATTTATTTATACTTGTATTTGGACGGATCAATGTTATACTTATTTGTTTTTAATATTATGTGTGGCTGCTTTTAAAGTTATAAATTTAAGAATACACTTTTAAATGGGTATATATGAATCCAGCGATACGGGGATAAGGATTAAAATTGTTATCCATGTGAGTATAGATCCGAATCTGGGGATTCTTTTTAAATGCAGGTATGAGAACAAATAGTGTAATATCCTACCCATTATCATCCCTAATCTTAACTATTGTGTTTGAAGTAGCTGTTCTGCCCATGTTCAGCATACATTTTGCGCTCTCCCAGACAAAAACATAGGAAGGGCAGAGATGCATCATGCATGGGCATTAGATTTAACAAAACGTAAATACAAACACGCACTATATCACCTTTAGGTGCTTGTATCCAGCATCACCTATACCTACTCCAAAGATGGATTGAGTGAAAGATATGGAAGAATGACTAAAACGAGTTTCAGGCTAAGATCACCAAAAAGTTCAAGCATAGTTCGGACGGAGCTAGAACATATTTACTGGATTAGCCAAATTGTCAGTGCTTTCCACATTTACGATAATTTCTTATCCATCAAAATAATACTCTACCTATTAGAATAATTTCTAATCATTCTTACAAAATCTATATAGCAAACAATATATTACAATATGGGAAAAAGAAAAAGGATATTAACAAGCAATCTATTCAATTTCAATCTCAGAACAACATGCAAATTAAAAGTAACCCTCGGGGCTCAATGTCACCACAACAATTAATACAGTTCAGGCATACACAAACATGATATATGAGAAAGACAACGTCAAGAAAGACAACTTAGTAACAGTAAAATCGGACATTGACAATTCGACATATTATATGAGCAGGAAACTGAAACATTTGTTTTCCTCACTTAGTGGCTTGTGCAATTATATTACTTAATGAACTGGCTTCTTCCTTTGCAGTCTCCACCAACGAATCCTGAAAGTCGGTATTAAAGTAAAACGCATTCAATCTAACATTGAGAATGAGACTTCTCAGCAAAGCATTTAAGAAAGAGAAAATTTTTTCCATACCTGTGCTGCTATCAATCGAGCAACTGTTTTCTTGCTGGACTCTTGAAGCTCACCGGCAATTAGAATTTCATCAAGTATATAGTAGGCCTTCCACAATACAAACAAAAACAAAACAAAACTCAGATCAGAAGGAACCTTAATTCACAAAAACAAACTTGCAATTTATACAATCAACTATTGAAGTTAATTCAGGTTGGATCTATACGGAAAGAATCATCTATAATGGTAATAGACGAAAGAAAAACAAGTAGCCACTTTTTTTTACTAACGAACATAGGCCATGGCCACATACAAACCTTGTGAAAGTTGAATATTAAGTCCAGTTCACAGACCTGCAAACCACGAAACAATCATTATAAAACCTTGCTAGAATAATTGGAGTGTTTCTAAGTAAATCAAGTAGTGTCCTTCAAATGTCAAAGCTTATGAGAACTCACACTGCCAAAATACCGGTCAAGAATCTCCACAAAATGATGAATTATTTCAAGGACTTCTAATTCATTGTCATCTTGATCAATGCACATGCAGAAATAGAGGCTAGCATACCTGCACCAGATATGCATATGTAAAGACTCAGTTAATTACCACGACAAACAGAAGGGTGCCTAGATAAGTAGTTGCAATATATGACAAAAAAACGATGGTCTCTCCATTACCATACCTTTTATAAACAACTTTATGTCCTCGCCATTCTACAAAATTACATTGCTTGGGAGCACGGGAAAGAATCATTCCACTGAGCTCACGGATTACCTTTAAAAAATAAATTACACATAAATTCACATAGTAAGGATAGTTAATTTGCAGAATGTAATATGTCTGATGTGCAGTGTCTGACGTGCAGTAGTCATGATAATACCATCAATGCCAATGCAATATGAAAATGTAAACAATATCAGAGGAAAAAATATACTCTGTGCTCAACATTCTAAATATACATAAGGAAATGAAGATCTTAAGAAATTATCAAGTAGTTACTATGTTATATGTAAAATAAGGAAAAAGTATGAAAAAGAAATTCATTAGTTACCTTGCTCCTTTCTTTCTGAGAATAAGGTGAGTACCATTTTGTCAGTCTCACCTTCCCTTGGCGACTAATGAGAAGCACAAAGTTGATCTACATAGCAGAGGCATAAAGCATGTTCACTCACATTGGAAATAAATAAAAGAACATGCATGTTATAAATAGAAACCCCAAAATCTGCATTTCAAATTACAAAGTGGAAAGAGATCCTATTCCTATCATCTTAAAGTTGCCTACTTTTTGCCAAAATATGAAAGAACATTTACAAGCCCTCCTACTATGTATGCCGTAAGACAATGAATCAAGTTCAGATATATAGATTTTTCAGCATACATGAGGACATGCACAAGCAAGAACTAGGTACTTTTCAGGAGCTATATAGACATATGATTTAGACAACAGAAAGACAGACTTTGTTACACAATAAATTACTACATAATTCAAAAGCCCCAGAGGAAACAGGGTACAACATTGATGACTCTAGTTCATTTCTTTCGTATAAAGGGAAACCAAGTACACAGACTTATCCTACCTAACAAGGTCTAGGAAAAGTAATTGTGTACAGCCTTATCCTTGCCATCAGCAAGGGTGTACTACGATTTGAACACATAACCTTCAGGTTAAGGCAGAAACCTTTCCATTGGCCCAGTGTTTTTAAATGCAGTCTGCAACCGCAATTGCTGATGCATTATCAAGGTTTTTATTGTGTAACCCAATGTTTCAAATTCCAGATACCCGCGCATGGCAGCTGGCCCCAAAAATGCTATAGTAGGATAGCGGATAGTAGGATAGACATTATTTTGAATTTTTCTATAGTTTATATAATGTATATTATATACATATAAATTCTCAAAAATAAAAAAATTACTCAAAATGAATGGCATTCATAATGAACAATATAAAGTTCCTAGGTAGGAATCATCAATTATCAATCACCATTTTCTAAATCCAAGTCTTCTTTATCATTTTCACTACTATTACAGCTGTAGATTTCACTTTTGAACATTGAAATCCCAAAATAACCCTCCAAGAAACCCCTATTGCCTCTATTAAGAGTTCTTTTTCGAATCAACACATAGCAATGCTACGTCCACTGTTCTTCAGACCACAATTTGGTTTGCTACGGCCACACACTACACTGCTTCGCTATGGCAGCCCCTGTAGCAGGCAGGGGCCGCTCTGCCGCCATATCAGCGCTATTTAAAACTCCAGGGCAACCACATTGTAATTGCCATTGTGGCCGTATGTGTGTGAGTGTGTGTGTGTGTGTGTATATATATATATATATATCAAAGATCAAGGCATAACCACAACCACAATTTAAAACAATGACCATTGCGCCAAGGTTCACCGTCAAAGCACACCAAAGAGGAACATGGAAAATTTGGATGACTTATGAGGGTGAATTTTTCTCTAACCATTTTTTCTTTTTCTTTTTCTTTTAGATTTGGTGCCCATCTCCACACAGATTAATCAAATTTCATGTCATGAAAAGAGCGATCATCCCTCAACCGAAATCTAGCATAAGAATCTACAACCTAACCTAGCAATCAAGCATAGATGCTTGGCATGAATTACAATGAACAATTTCAACTCGTATGCACCAAATTTGACTAGAGAGTCCAACAGCGTCAAAATTTTAAAACTGAATTAAAAATACGACCCAAATGGCAAAAGAGATCTAGAACGCAGCCCAAGTGCTTGTACTTGATCTGTAGCTAAGTTAGATCTGATTGAGATGCAAAATTCAGAAATTGAAGACATAAATCAAAGTGATAAACAAATGACAAATAAGGATTTAAAAGAAATGCAAAGAGAAGTTCACTGCATATACCATTTGGGATCTGATTAGAGCCTGCAACTACAAACGCGTGAGTGAGTGTATTCACCAACAAAGAACACCACCTCAGCTTCTTCAAAGCAAACACAACACGAACAAAAAGTTGAATATGTGTTTAACGCCCCCACGTTATTATATTTGGAATAATATAGAATAAATAAAACATTAAAGAAACAAAAAATAATTCAATTTTAAATTTAAAGCTGAATATTAATAATTGATATCCTTAGTTAGCATCTAGATCCGATGTTATACCATTTTTTGGCTTCCTATAATACCACACAAGATTAAAGATCGTTCAATAAAGAGAGAAAAAGAGGAGAAAAATTTATTTTTTTTGAACAATGTGATCTTGAAGAATTTTTTACAAGAACTCATTCTTCATGTTGAAGATTTCTTCAACTCTTTTATAGGAGATTTAGTAAAGATAAGATCTTGAACTCAATATCTTTAATCAAGATCTTACACTAAAAATATTCTCAGGATGAAAATTGTCTTAGTGCATAACAGATTGGGTTCATCCCAATACAATAGCATACAACAAAAACTAAATATTAATAAAAATAAATAAAATTATTAAGTAATAATTAATTAAAAGTAAAGAATATTAATTTAATTTGATATATAAATTCATAATACATGTATTAAAAAATAAAAAACATACATGATTATATAAATAAAAATAGGCATCTCACTTTTCAGTTGAAGATTCAAATTTGTTAAAAAAAATTATTCGATATTCGTTATAGATGTTTTTAAATGTTATATTTTAAATTTTATTATGCCAATAATATTTTTTTTGGTACAGCAAGAATTTAATTTGAATAACCCAAAAGTGTAAGAAAATTAATATTTTCATCTGATCTTTTTTTATAAGATAAACTATAAAAATTGTTGACTTTAATTATTTTAAAATTTATACATAAAATAATTTTTAATTGATTGATAATATAAAAAATCATTAACAGTACATGAAAATCAATTCATATAATAAGTATCTTTCCTTTGACTTTCTTAACTAATTATGAATATATTTAAAAAAACTAATTATGACTAAGAATTCAAAAAATATCATTTTAGACATGTCACCAGTAATATAAATAATTTTAAAGATTGAAAATTATAATTTATTAATTATCACTATAAACTATCATTAAAACACGTGACACATAAATATAACAATCTTAGAATAATACAATTTTAGATTATTAACTTTAAAACAATTATTTACTATTGTTATAATTATTATATTTTATATATTTATTAAATAAAAAGAGGCAACTAATCATCGCTTGCACACACACACACATTCAATAGTAGATCTAAATGACAGTCAAATGAATATTCTCTCGACACTTCATTTGATAAATTGTTGACATTGTTCAACGACCAAGAACTTCATAGATGAGAAGAATGAAATATCAGACATATGTATAAAGAATTAATTGAAATTGCAGAAAGAAAACACTAATTGTAATGTATTTCCACCCAAACCTAAGGTACACACACTACATTGTTGATGCAAGACAAGAAGGTGAATTATTTAGTTTGTTGGCTTGGTCTTATCTGTTGGATTCCTCAACCCTATTTCGCATGCTTCAATATTTTATGCTTTTTTACAAAAACAAAATTAATACATGTGGGTTACACTTTATTTGAATATTTTAAAATAGTTTCCATTCAACAAAGCATGAATTAATAAAAGTTAAAATATGTTTTTTTTTAATAGTATAAATTTTCCATTCTCTTTCTCTTTTTCTTTCCATTTTCCTTTCTCTTCCACCAAAAATTACATTCACCATCACGATGAAGATAGTAATATCCTAAAATTTTAATAATTATTATTAGTTTAGTTTAAAAATTATTAGTATAAGAATTTGTTTGAATTAAAATGATTATATATATATATATATATGGAATGATTGTATTATGATATATTAAATATCTTTGAAATATTGAACAAAAAAATATGTTTTGTTTTAATTACTTTATTTAAAATTGATCGAGTTAATAATTATTTTAACAATAAAAAAGATTAGGTGATTGATATAAGATTGTTGAGATTATTTTATAATTATAATTCTAAAAGAAAGCACGGTAATACCATATCCTAATTTGGATAATAT
>PYAF01001048.1:260696-305438 GCA_007407185.1 Glycine tomentella
AAAATAAAATATTAGACAATGTTAATAATTAGATAAATTTAGATAATAGAGTAAAAAAAGATAAAGAAAGATTTGATTAGTCAAACCTATTGAGAATATATCTCATGTGATCCAATCTTAAATCATATATTCTTTTATTATATAAGGATAAACAATTCTATTCTCTTAAAATTTTATAGATGGTCTCTCTTAGAAAATAGAAAATTAGTAGATAAGATTGAGAAGAAAGTAGAAATAAAGAGAATCATGTTGACCTACTAAATGAAGAAGAGGAATAATAAGCAAAAAATACGTGAATTATTTTGTGTTAAAACATTTTTCTCTAAACCTCCTTAGTATGATTATTGAAAGATTCATTTATTTTGTGTTGTAAAGGACTTGGTATTAGTAGGGCCTAAATATCATGGATTAAATGGTTAAATTATCTTGCTTATATATAATATATGGGTCTCATGGTAATGTTTTCTTCGGACACCATGATGTGTTCGCTACTTCTCTCACACATAGATTTAACATCTAAGGAGAGAATTGGTATTAAGATTTACTATTGTTATATAGGTATAAAAGGATAAGAAAGGTGCGTCCTTGGTTGAAATTGACAAAAGGCTTTACAAATGTATATGCATATATTCATGAAACTTATTTTGAAATTCATAAATCAAACAATTCATGAAAGACAGTGAGACATTGTATGGATATGAGCTTATAGATCTTTTGAAGAATCTAAGATTTATACCGGTTCTGGAAATCAAAGAGTTGAATCTATGATTTTGGAAATCACTAAATTATGTTTGTGATAATTGTTTGTTCAAGATTTGAATGCACTGAAGTGTTGGTGTTTATTCATTGGAAATTGATTATGACGGTGATTCTACGTCGGTTTAGAAGAAACCGTCTTAGAAAGACACGCGGTGACATTTTTAAAGAAACCGTCTTAAATATTTGATGACTCCTACGTTCTGTAGCCTTTTTAAATCTAGGGTTCCTAATCACGCTTCAAACTTCTCCTCCCACTCCCTCTCCCTCTCCTTCTCCCTCTCGCACTCCATTGAAGCTGTCGAGGCCGAGGTCGCGTTCGAGGCCGAAATCGGAGGTGTCGAAGAGCAGGCCGACATGGCGAAGGCCGAGGCAGCAGAAGAGTTTGTGGACGGAGAGAGGGGAGTCGAAGGTGGCGACGGAGAGGAGGTCTTGGGGGATGGTGAGGGGGCATTTGGTCTTCCAATAGAAATCCCTAACGAGGGAAGAGAATTTGGTGCAGACGCAGGCTAAGCAAGCCTAGTGGCGAGGATCGTCTTCGAGGTTGTAAAAGATGTTCAGAACAATGTCGTCGGTTAGTACCGAGAACAGGTTTTTCTTCTTCTCTTCAATTTCACTATCCATCATCATCTTCTTCTTCTCTTTCTCTTTTGGTTTCTCTCACAACTCCATTATTAAATTATCTTGTTTCACCCCACAATTCAAATATAAATCGAGTCCTTGACAGACAATTTCTATTACTATAATTGAGAGATAGAATATGTCTAATCTCCACTTTCCAAGTATTTTTTTTCGTAAGTTTTTTGACTTGAACTTGATCATTTTTTAAAATAAAAATTTCTTTGGGCTTTACAAGCATTTTAAAGAGAAAAAAAATATAATTATTGTCTTGTGAATGTAGTATGAATGAAGAAGAGATAGTTGTTTTAAGTCTCTAACTGAAGAATATACTTAGAAAGAATGTAAGGTAGTCAGAATTGGAGTTTATGCAGTTTTGAAGTAGTCATTAATTTCATTCTCTTTGTATATGTTTTTCTTGAGAGATATAGAGGATTTTCAGGCGGTGAGCATTATCCTTCTAAGAATGTGCTAGTATTGCTGGACCCATCTATTGAGCATTTAATGATTTTGAATTTTGTAGCTATATTTTTATATTGGGAATATTGCTTTTCTTATTTAATTAACAGAGGATTAGGATTAGACTTGGTAGAGTTTTTCATTGTTGTATGTGATGAATTGACTATTTAAAAGAATATTTTTGAAAGATTACTATCATGTCCACATTTGTGTTAGAGAGACTTTCCTTAGAGAACGAAATACCAATGTTTTTGTTCACGTATATATCCACATCCACCCCCATAAACTAGTTCCAGTATTTATTCATTATGGTAGCATACCTCGATGATTTCAAGGTAGATTTATATACCAATCCATTCTATGCTCTTCTACACGAATCCATCTATTGTCAGGTAGATTTCTTTTTTGGTTCCTTGTTTATTCATGTTCTATGGAAATGGTAAGACAAGCATTCTGTCTCAGCTTCACTTTCTTGGCCTAATTCGTAATATGGTAGGCCACTGCTTAAGTGGAAGAGGAGGAGGCTTTTTATTCTTTGGAGATCAGCTTGTTCCCCAATCTGGAGTTGTTTGGACTCCCTTATTGCAGAGTTCCTCCACGTAAGTGTTAAAAATCAAAATAGATATTATATGTTTCCTTGTGAGATATTGCTACTCATGAGAACTTACACACAATCTTTGCTTCAGACAACACCATAAAATAGGTCCAGCAGACCTATTTTTCGATAGAAAGCCTACTTCTGTGAAGGGTCTTCAACTTATCTTTGATAGTGGGAGCTCCTACACATACTTCAATGCCCAAGCTCATAAAGCTCTTGTTAATCTAGTGAGAGATATGGAATCCAAGTTGCCTTGTTATTGTATTGTTTGGCCAATGATAATCACCTCCCATCTTCAGTTTGTAATGTTTGATATATGATTTAGATAACTAACGATTTAAGGGGAAAGCCATTGAGTAGAGCAACTGAGTTTTCATCACTACCAATTTGTTGGAAGGGTCCAAAGCCTTTCAAATCTCTACGTGATGTCACTAGCAATTTTAAGCCTCTACTACTGAGCTTGACAAAATCAAAGAACTCGCTGCTGCAGCTACCACCAGAAGCTTATCTAATTGTCATTATGAGAACCTTTTGTCTCTCTATTTCTCTCTCTAATGAAGGAATAAAAGAAATTATGTGTGTATTGTTTTACATGCTACCCTTTTTCAGAAACATGGCAATGGCTGCTTGGGAATTCTAGATGGCACTGAAATAGGACTAGGAAATACTAACATAATTGGAGATGAGCAAAATTTCAGATAACAATAAAATATTATGAAGTCTTATTTTTCTCTCTCTTGTAATTTGCTAATTGATTGTAAAACATTTTGTTTTGCTCTTGACAAATATCTCGTTACAAGATAAGTTAGTGGTTTATGACAACGAGAAACAACAGATTGGATGACCCTCTGCCAATTGTGATAGATATTCAAAGTCATAAATCAATCCAACATAATTTTTTTTTAGCCGAGGCAGTCGATAGGACTTTCTCACAAGGAAATCTTAGCAAACCGATGCCCTGCAACTTATGATTTTATAGATTATCAATGAGTTGTTAGGCCAAGAGGGTTAGGACTTAGGATGTAAAATGGCTGAAATAGTATATATGATTTCTTTTGCCACTAAAAACACTTAATGCTGGTCAAATTATATCCAAGTTGCATGTTATTGAGCTGGGTGCACAGCCAGGTCTGTATATATTTTTTCATTATCACATTTACCTCCTATATTAATTAATCTATGGACAATATTGCTATTATATAAATCTGTCTCAAAATAACAATTTTTAGTTGTCCCATACTGAGTTTCCAAGCTTGTCTAACCTCTTTTTATTGCGTCCACATTTAGCTCACTTGTAACTGAGTTCATTGGTGATATGAAGAACAGGAGGAGGTGGTGGTTTCTCGAGGGATGAGTCGGCAGAGGAATCATCTTGTTGACGTTGTTGTCATTGCTAGGATTCTTGGGGCTTCTTTAGCTGTCCCCATATTGCAAGTCAATGTCATTCAGGGAGATGAAACGTAAAAAGAAAAAAATGTTCTTTTTCTTCATGGTCTTGATTATGAATTAAACTGTTAACATTTTTGGATTGAATCTTCAATTCGTAGTTTCAATCTTGTTTTTGATGCTGGTTTAATTTCTTTTCTTATATGCAAATGTCACATATGATTTGTCATTTTCCTTATTTGGGGTTTGTTTCCATTTTTGCAGTGAGTTTGCTGATATATTTGATTTGGAGCACTTCAAGAGTGTTCTTGCCAATGATGTGCAGGTGGTTTCAGCATTACCATCAACACACTTAATGACAAGGCCAGTGGACAGGAGCCCTATCCCTCATGCCACTCCCAGCTTAGTTTTGTAATTCTTTAATATACTAATGTAGTTCTGTGACTTCTATCCCCTTCTATTTATGTTTTGTATGGTAGTGATACACTAGGGTGAATTGTTCAATGTGGTTGTTTTAATCATCTAGTATAAAGCAGGTCGCACCTGAAACTAAGTCTCAAACGATGTGTTGTGTTCTTGAACTGGTTAAGGTCAGCACCTCCACTCTGTAACATCATCAATTATCTGTTTTGTTCCAGTTAAACTGCAAACCAGGTTACTCTAATCCCTAAACTATATTCATTTTCTTATCAGACGCAACGCTATGGATTGGGCTTTTTTGCATCCTGGGCTAAGCGGCCTTCTATAAACATTGGTTATTCTGGTGAGCAACATTTTGCTTTCAAGCCACGCTGATATGCATACAAACTGTTTGATACATTGACAGATTGGTGACATTTATCTGATCCTCCTATCTTATAGGTCATCCGTTAAAAGCTGCTTTGCTAATTAATTATGACCCGACTGGACCATCTCGATTGTTATCTACCATGTAAGAAGGATTGTCATGTTTCATTCTTGTTATGAATTTTAGTTTTACTTTTTAGCGAATCTATTAAGAACTAAGAAGAAGATGTATTGTTATTGTTACATTGTTTTCTATGACATAAGCCTAGTAATTCTGTCTGGTGAAAACTAGTTGGTCTTTTATTGTACTGTCCTTGATGCTTCTTGGGTAGAGTTTTTGGAGATAACTTGGTAAAAATATATCACATACAAAAGGATTAGATTTTGGATTGATAAATCAAAAAGGTTAGGGTCGATGTTCCTTTTCGAAGGGCAGAATCGAAATATAGTGTCGAACAAGTAAGTGTAATTTGAGTCAGACACTTGATTGAGTCAAACAATTTGCCTACACCTGTTCATACTACAAGAACTAGTGGGAATCGCCAAAGGATTAGCAATGAAGAATGGGTACAGTTGAAGAATGTTTTCATGCAGCTTCAACTGGAAAACCAGTATGTTACACATGATGCATTTATTCTATACATTTAAGTTGATTCATTTCTATTCGTTTATTCTAAGACCTGATGAATCTTACAATGTCTTTGTTGATAATAAAGAAAGAGATTCTGGAAGCATTTACACAGATTGGGACATCCTTCAAGGAAAATCAAGGATGTCAATGGCTCAATGCCAAAAAGGTACAAATTTGAGACTAGACTTAGTATGTTGGCCTGCATTTGTATAGTTTATTTTCAGTATTTTCTTAACACACTTGCTGCATTGTAAATATATTGTTGATATATTCATGTTCTCTTGTCCTGTGTTGTGGATTTTAGACCATGAGTTAAGTCTTAGGGTCATGACCTCCATCGCCTTTTTTGGGCTAATTTTCATTCTATTATTGCTGATATATTCGGGTTCTCTTCTGTAAATATATCTGTTTTTATTCTATTATTTTGTAGCGGGATAATTTTTCAGTACTCCACTTTTCTGGCCAAGTGCTTGGAGTAGACTTATTATATGTATATTTTCCCAATTGATTGCAATAAATGTTTATGACACTCTTATTTTTACCACTTTCATGTTACTAGTATAGGCAATGTAGAAGAGGAATGGGGAAACCTGTAGATATGTGGGACTATACCTAGATTCATAATTTTATATCTGCCTTGATTTCCCTAACATTGATAAGTTTGCTTATCTCCTCAATGAGCAGCGCAAGGTATATTTTCTTTTTCATTAATCTCTGTTTTACATATTTACATATGCTGTTTCTTGGTTAATGCCATTCATCATTAAGTAAATTTATTTCTACTTTCAATTTTTGCATTTTATTATTTTCTGCAATGGATTTTTAATTCTTGATATGATAATGTTGTTAGATGTCTGATCCTTAGAAAACAATGTGCTTTGCATTTTATTTCTATGTTTATTTGAATGTTGTGTAGTTCAAACTGTCAACATTTTATTCTGTATACTTGGTGCATAGGCAGTCTCCATAACTTTCTTCTCTGAATTCACCATTTTTCACTGTTATATTTTAAATGCTTTAGATCTATCAACCAACCGAAGAAAAAAAAAACAGGAAGATGTCAGTCTAGTTCAAGTGTCAAAGGAAGATATTATGAAAGAATACGAAAAGGCATCATTACATCTTGATAAAGCTAAGCTGGTTTGTAGTTTACTATTCAAAGCTTTTCATTGCTTTTTTAGACTATTTTTATAATCCTTTCTGGGAAAATTATTTTCTTTTTCTGGTAGATTATTGCTTCATAGTAATTATCACTCCCCGGGGAATTTGGTGTAGTTAAAATACACACAAACTTCTCTGAGATCTTTTTATTTTATTTTATGTTTTACTGATAACTGATTAAAATAGAAATATGTAGTGTTGATAATATGATAGTATTTCATTAAAACTCACAAGTTGCTATATGTTATTTAATCTTTTTCTTTTACTGAATTTGTAATTTTTATTGTAATTTTAATTTTTTTCCTTTTGTTAATAGTTTCTTATCAGGGGGAAAACACTGCAACTCTTATCCTGTTCTCTTCTTTTAATTTAGGGGCACCCATTAAGTGGCACCCATTAAGTGGCAAGTAATTATATAAAAAAGAAGTTTGCATCTTATTTTCTATCAATATTTTTTAATCTTTAGGTTGGCCTGCAACACTTGCATTAAATTTGTATTTTTTTTATATCTTAGTTGAATTTGGGTCCTTTAATTAATCATATGAGGCATCTTATCAGTGTAATGAGTTTACTCTTGCAGTTGTGATATGTCTGTGTGCACTATGAAGGGTTCCAAATTCTATGGAGGTATCAAATGAAAAATAAAAGTTATTATTTTATCTTCTTTATAGTTTTCTTATAGCTCTTTGGTGGTGTTTCATCTATGGAGGTACCAAATTCTATGGAGCTGTCCTTGTTTGTTCTAGGTGTTTACAATGTTAATATTTCTCAAATAATTTTAATTTCTTTCTTTCTACTAAACATGTTGATTGTTTCATAGCTTGATATGATGGAGAACATGCATGACAATTAAAAAGTATTTCAAAATACATAAATATGCAACTATTATGAACTCCGTTATTTTGCTTTTGTTGTGGGGGGCACTTGTTTCCAATTTCGTTGGACAATTCTTAGCTGATGAGGTTAAAATAAATTTGAAAATCAAAGAATTCTTATTTTGTTGGTTGAACAAAATGTGTGAGTATTATAAATTCTTTCATAAGGTGTTCTCAATTCTTACAAATAAAAAACATAATAAATTTGAAAAACAGTGCCGCGTAGCATTAGGTTGGTAAATAGTTTGAAAATAATAAATCAAAGTAATTAATTTACTTTAGAATGATCCAAAAGGTTGAAAATTGGAATCCCTTCTAATCATAACAAGATAAAATGATTTTACAAGTAAAATATGTTTTTTGAGTGACATCACAATGGTTGTAGATGTTTGAAATGTACAAGCTGGAATGCTCAATAATTGAAGAATAGTTTTAATTGAACATGTTTGATGCTACTACTATGTAAATTAATCTGATTGATATGTCTCCCATGTGAGCATGGGGTGTAGTTGTGAAATAACCTCTCTAGCTTTCTGAGCATGGTAAAAATGCATTCATTTAATACTCCCTAATGGCTATAAATCTATAAAAAAAACATGGTGACAACCTAATGTACATGACTGCCTTTTACTTTTTCCTTGCTATCAAATACCCGTTTTGTGGATTGTGCATAAGAAGGAAGATCTTCTCAGTTGTAACCATGTTTTATAAATAGTCTTGTTTCAGACTACTTTGTATTTTTTTCTTGCTTCATTAACAATGTTACAATATGGCATGCATGAAATACAGGCAAACTTAGTGGAGTGGTTGATTGGATATGTTGCTGACTCTACCGAGGAGGTTACAAAATCATCATACATTTGTTATTCAATTAAACAATAGTAGTTACAAAATCATCATACCTTGTATATTGTACGAGATATGGCAGTATACATCTTGTTTTGTAGAATTTTTTTTTTTACCATTGTAATTAGCATCACAAAATGTTATATTTTAGCAAATGAAATTGTTAGTGAAACTTTGAGATTAATCTTGTTAATGAAATGATATTTATTTTTATATACTTCGTATGGTCCATTAAGATTGATCATATTACCGCGGCTATTATTATGTACGCATAAAAAAAATTGGAAAAAAATAAATATTAAAAAAATACGAAACTACGTCGGTTCTCACCTAAGAACCATCTTAGAAAGGGACATTCTAAGAGGGTCGTAATCTATCAACCGTCTTAGAAAGTTACATTTTAAGACGGTTGTTACAACCGTCTTAGAATAGGCCTTTCTAAGACGGTTGTAGTGTAACAACCGTCTTAGAAGGAAGCTTTCTAAGACGGTTGTTAAATGTTGTTATTTAACAACCGTCTTAGAAAGTAGCATTCTAAGACGGTTGTTATTTAACAACCGTCTTAGAAAGTGTCATTCTAAGACGGTTACTAGTTAACAACTGTCTTAGAAAGCCATTTTCTAAGACGGCCGTCAACCGACGTAAAAAATTTTACTTATCAACGACGGTTGTTCAACCGACGTAGAAAGGGGTAAAAAATCGATGTAAAAAGCATACTTTGTAGTAGTGGTGAATAAATTTGTGGTTGTTTAATAAGTGTATGTGTGTGTTTAATTTAATTTTGCGAATACCATGGTTGGATTTTCCAATTACCACGCCAGTTCAGAACAACACTATTTGCGAACTCTTTTAAAAGTTGTTTTATTCACTAAGATTATTATCTCATAAAGTGTTGTTTTTAGAGTTCGAGGAAGAAGCTTTTGAGACGGGAGAGAAATGAAGACTTAGTTTATTGTTAGTTTAAATTTGTAGATGTCTATATTTGATAATAAAATTATTTATTTATGTAAGGACTCATTTATTTATAATATTTGAAGTATTTCGAACCATTGAAATTTCCAAATTCTTATTTTATGAACATTTTAAAGTATATTTTTATCATGAGTTATTATTAAAGTGATGATGTACTATTTTTCCTACTCTAACATTTTTCCTCAAAGAGGTTTTTTGTTTGAGAGGTTTCATGCCCAATTTCCACATTGAATAAAAGCATTCTTTCCATCATTGATTAGTGGCTTATAGATCCAAATAGAACTAATATTTCCTCCAACTAAAGACCCAATTTGAAGCATAAATAAGGCCGAATAAATATTGGCTTACTAACTATAGACCGACAGTTGTAGTCAGCTAAACATAAACCATAGATAACTTAGAAATTTGGTTAAAAGAACACCAAAATGTTATGTTACTAGGCTAAAATTAGACCGAAGATAATTGAATTCAATGGACTAAAAATAAACCAAAATGAACTAAGTTACTTGGCTAAAAATAAATTGAAACTTAGAAAAAGTCTTGGTTGAATATAAACCATCGAAACTAAGTTATTCAACTTAAAGACATAAAACATCTATTCAAAAATAATGCTGGAATGAAATTAAAATTAAAAGCTTAGACCAATGTAAAATAAAAGCAATTCGACTGCAGATTAAGTGATTATGTTTGTGAATAGTTCCTTGGAGAATGAAAATTGAACACAACGCATTATAAATACTCGAAGGTAGAACTTATTTGATGGGTCGGGTCCTAAGCCTTTACAAAATGAAAGAAAAAAAAAACAAGTCAAGTCAAATTAGGCACTTCCTCTACAGGCATATCAACTTTCCCGACTCTTAGGGTTTTATTTCACGTTAGATTCAACTTATAGGCCAAGTGTAATCCAATCATAATGTAGTAACTGAACTATCATCCAGGTTGTCTCCCAAAGGAATAAAGGAGGGATTTCATGTAATTATTTAACTAAGAACTAGGTATTTGTATTTTTTTGTTTTGTGATTGTCAAGAAATAAATAACATAAAATAAATTGCAATAAAATTAAATGACAATAAAATAATTAAGTAAAGATAGAAATACTAGACTTAGATGGTGATGTCGATCTTGATGAATGAATGTCTAGGATTGGACTTCGAATTCGCTCGATCCACTATAACTTCACAATTCTCTACTCATCTCTCTTGCTCGCCCCAATTCACTAATTTATTCTACCCAACTCTTTCATGGTCTCAGATTCTAGACTACTTGCCTGATACCGAGATATCGACACAAGTAATTAGAATTAATGGTCGAGAATTAGTGAGGCTTAACCAAGATTATTTTATCACTAGAGATAATCTCAATTAAGTACTTGATTCATGTTCAGGTTTCAAAAAGGATAGCCAAAGCGCAAGTCAATTCCTGAATTCATCTATAAGATGACCAATCAAATAAAAGCATTAAGTACAAAATCAAATAAAGAACTCAAGATGAAGTATTGAATTGATAGAATTAAAACAAAACAAGGTTCATCATTTCTTCTCGTAGGTGGAAGGAATTACACTCATAAAAATAATACAATGAAACCTAGAGTGTCTAATGGGATAATGGAGGCATTTAGTAGGTAGAAGTCTAAAATATAATTCTAAGAACTGCTCAAGACTTCTACACATTACAATGAATGTCTAGCCTCCTGTTTATAGAATTTTAGCTCGGTTTAATTAAGTAGATAATCACAAGAAATTACAAACAAATAATATCTATAATTAATTCAAGTAATTATCTTCTTCTTTAGCTGATTCATTCTTGAAAAATATACGGCTCTTGATTTTCCTAGCTTTTATATTCAATTTTGGCAATTTCTCCTTCCAGAATTTTTTGTTGATTTTAGGCCTTTGGAGCTCTTGCCAAAATGACTTGTTTTTGCTAAAAAAAAATTATTAAAAATAACTGAAACATAAAATTCTACCTAAGACAAAGTAAAAACTGAATTTAAAGCTAATTTGATTCAAAACAAGGCCTAAAGTTAACTAAGATGCCAAATAAACGTTACAAAATGCATATGAAAATTTGGTAAATTTGACGTTTATCACCGATTAACTCTCGTTGACGAGTAACGTCCTTGTTAACATCAAAGATGGAAGTGTCAGCATTTTTGAAAAAGTACTTGACCTGGTGGAGAGCCTTGTTAAAACCGGCTTCATGGGTCTTCAGGATTTAAGCTTCGGCTTCACCGAGATCAATCTTCAATTTTTATTCGGCCTTTTTAACATTCACCTTGAAAAGAGCAAATTCCTTGTTAAGGCACTCGATCTCTTCTTAGAGAGCCTTAGCAGAATGCTTAGCAGTAGCAAGCTAGGTCTTTAATGCCTCATCTTAGAATTCAGCCTCTTTTAACTTGGTCTTTGTATCCATAAGAGACTTTCGAGATTCCTCGGTCGACCTCAACACATCTCATTAGAACAAGTGGCTTTAACCAAGGCCTGTTCCTCCTTGGCACAATCAGACTATGCTCTCTGACACTTGGCGTTTGCCCTTTCAAACTAACCACCCCAGAATTTGGCGACCCCCAAGACTATGTAGTGAAACGAGTAATGGAATCCATTGGCGTGCAAGGAACAACCTCCCTTAACATGTCTCAATCAGATTGACTAAGCACAAATGATTGAATAAGAGCCTAAGGGTTAAAATCCTTTCCCCACAAAGAAGGTACTCCTTCTTTCATAGACAAGAAGGCAAGGTGACTCTTGATGATAGAAGGAGTGGCAACCAACACCGACTCCACCCTTTGCCTCTTTGAAGGCCCTCCACCCGGAGGCCCAATGGTTTTCCCGGATGGAAATTCTGGCAATAACAGGAGGAGGAGGAGGAACCCTTCATCTTAAGGATTCTATTTCTGCTTCCCTTTGTCTTTATCCTCCTAAGCTTTCTCGACCTTAGCCCTTTTAACCTTCTTTGCTTTAGCCTTCTTGATAGATCGATAGTCAAATTTTCCCATTACCACTAAAACAAAACAAAAAAAAAAAACAAGTCAAAAGAAGAAACAAAAGAAAAGTAATAATAAAGAGGTCGAATGAAAGACTCATAATCCAAGTCTACATCCGGAATCTTGGAAAAGGGAAGATCCACCAAGGTTTTGCAATGAAGGCCTTTAGGAAACTTGTGAAGAATGACCATGCCCTGTTGATCTGAATCGAACATGTAAACGACAAGATTTTAATGAACTTTATAGGTGACAAAGTTCAATAGAATGGAAACCTAGGAACCCCCTATCGAGTAAAATAAATAGGTAGGGACTTGAGTCTAGGATGTACTCGAAAGAAATGACCCTTGAAATTCTTATAAGAGGTGGTGTAGGGTCCAATGACTTCCTTATTGGAGATGCCAATAAGGGAGATCTAACCACCCTTTTTGTTTTCCTTTGTAGTAAAATGATGAAGGAACTTGGGTGCAGTTGGAACAATAGAAATGTCTTCATGTGATAATCGATTACGTAAAGGCACACATGGTTGCCTAAGCATTCCAATGCAGCTAGGTAGGAGCGACTATTAGATATAGGGGGAGCTTGAAGAGGATCAAGTTGCTGAGACTCTTAGTCTTGGATGTTTTAGCTTTTACATGTCATTCAATTGAAGGCATATGTAATCTTTAGATGTCTAAGAGTTTCATCTAATGATCTATTGCATTGCATAAACATCATTCATTGGCTTGCATTTATGGTTTTACAAAAGACATATGTTTTTTGAAAAATATTTTAAAGTATTCATGATTGCATTGAAAAGTCAAAGTGTTCAAAGCTTATGTTTTGGAAAAACATATTTTCTCTATTTTAATCAATTACCCGTTAATGGTAATCTATTACTTAAGCTTTGATGAACACTTTAATCGATTACAGCTATATGGTAATCGATTACACTTCACAAAGACATAGAAATGTCTTCCTGTGATAATCGATTACAGCTATATGGTAATCGATTACGCTTCACAAAGTTACAGAAATGTCTTCATGTGATAATCGATTACGATTTGTGGTAATCGATTACTTGGCGCGTTCCTGGAAATAAAACTTTCTGTGTTAATCGATTACATGATGATTTAATTGATTACTTTGTTCATATATCTTTTCTAGAAATCTCAAGAACATTTTAATCAATTAAACTTACTAACAATCAATTACATTAGTGGTTTTATCGATTACATGGACGATTTAATCGATTACATTTAGTTACAACAGTTTATTATAAATAGTTGTTGGGTGTTTTGAAAAATAGATCATTACACTACAAAATTTTCATAGTTTTTCAAAAGCCTTTTGAAGTGAGAAAAGATATTCTGAGTTACTAAGCTCTTGTCCCACAAATTCTAAATCTTCATGTTGCATTGAAAGATTTCTTCTTGGGCAAGATTTTAAAGAAGTTCTTAGATAGTTTGCTCTGAAATTGGTTTTTCAACCTGAATCAATATTGGTAAATCATATGCATTCATTTTCATTGGATCATCAGGTTGTTTCTATCCATTAACTTTGCTTGTAAATTTGTTTTAGAATTTTTGGTTGTTTGTAACTATTACAATAGAATTCTTAAGGCTTGTCTAGAGTAGGTTTCTCTATGTCTTGATCACTAGGAGTCTAAGGGGATTAGATTTCTGTTCTTAATCTAGTTTTGGTTAAGGGTGATGTGTAATAAACTTGTAAGAAAAGAATATTGTGAATAGTGGAACTCTAACTAAGTTTAGTTAGAAGAAACTGGATGTAACTTGTCAAAGGTGAGAAGTGAACCAATATAAGTTCTTGTATTGATTATTTTCTTTAATCTTTTCTTGTTATCTTAATCTATGATTCTTTGGTGAAATCTTTTTTACTCAACAAGTGTAAGGTTTTGTAATTGATTTCATGAGCTGAGTGGTTTTTTTGGTTGGAGCATTCTTGGTTTAGTTGTGATACAATCTTATTACCCTGATTCTTTAAAGATTTTTTAAAAGGATAAGTTCACCCCCCTCTTGGTTATTATGTGTGTTCATATTGTTTTCAACGACTTTTAACTCTCTGCACACATCAACCTCAAACTTATCAAAAGGAATAGTAAGGTGAAGTATGAAGAAGTAAGACGAATACAATTACATAAAGTGAGTCTCACATGAAAAAGCATGCATGAAAACATGATCATTCTCCTAGCAAGACTCAATAAACATCACATCTGAGCGATGGATGAGACAAAACTCGATCGACTCAAGAAACACGATAATGGACTCATAAGTCACGAAACTACTTGTGTAGAACCTGACTTCCTCATGAGCCCAGGAGCAACCCTGAAAGAACAATAGGAAGGTACTCCTTAGCCATACTAGGCTTTTTAAGGGGGGAGGAGGAATGAATGGTTGACGCAGAATCACTTGGATGGTTGTAGCCTCCGAGTCTAAGTCTATGACATTTTGAGGAGGATTCAGCGGTGAGGACTTAGCCTCATCCTCCACTAGAATACGACACATGTCGAAGTAAGGGTGGGGCCTTTCCTCAGCAGTGATGCCGTCCACAAAAGCGGCGACACTTGCGTCAGGGTGAGTGATGGTGTCACTAGCAGCAACATCACCAATGTGAACGCTAGAGACTTTGTCACTAGAGTGGGAATCTCCTTGGATGTAAGCGGGTCATCATTGGAACTCTCTTCTATTAGGTGGACCTCTGGTGGCAATGCCCTACCATCATCGAGCGCGCAGAACCCTCCCAAGAAAAAAGACATGAACAAGGAGAAGGGTTGACAACAACGTACCTAGATGCTGAAGAAGGGAAGAGCATAAGTAAAAGGATGTCGAAGAAAAGAAAGATGACCAAAGATAAGAAGGATTACCGGATGAAAATAGAAACAGTAGAAGGCAAAGAAGTTCTCCACCTTTTATAGTATTCTAGAATCTTCTAGCAAGCAAAGATAGACACCTATTCGGACTGTTAGATCCTTTCCAAGAGTTACGAATCAATGGTTGGGAAGAGATGCGACCTTTGGTCATCCTAACAACGTTTCAAAATTCAAATGACGCAATCATTGTGCCCTTTTTGAAAACACAAAAAGCATTGAACGCGTCTGAAACAAACGTAATGGTCGACAACATACTGCTTTGACTGTCTCGCTACTCGAACTTGGCATTGATGGATGAACCCTTTGTGTGACAGAAGTTAAGTGAAAGGATACACTTCTCGGATTTGACTACAGTCAAACTGACAGTAGAATACTAGACAACAAAACCAGATAAAGCTCCTACAGTCAGGTTCATAGTTTGGGGGACATATGTCCAACTCAGACTTGATAGGCTGATATTTCCTAAGTATACATAAAGTTACATGTAAATTACTTAGCAATTATCTATTCTTTTCCTCTTTTAATCCTTCTTTTTGTGATTAAAAATATAGGAATTATCTTCTTCTGAACTTTTATCGAGTGGATGCTTAAACTAGTTGATTTATGAAGTATTGGTTATATTTTTTTGTAGAATTCACTGCAAGGGCATGGAAGATGTATTTCAAAGTCTGGAGCTGCTTGCTCAGCGTGCCACCGGCTCGCTTAGCACGACAGCAGCTACTTGCTCAGTGCGACAGACTCGTCCAGCGCAAAGGCACGCTCAGCGCGACCAGCTCGCTTAGCGCGTGGTCACTTATCCAACTGGACAATTGGAGGCGCGCTTAGTGCGCACCATGACATTGGGCTGCGTTTTAAGGCAAAATGGAGTGTAAAAGATTTATACACACCAACACTTGGAAAAATGGAAGCTTGGAGCTCTGCTAGGTCACGAAGGAGACATCCTTCCACACCATTGGAGCTACCTCTCCAACTCATTTCCTTCCACCACATTCCCTTCCATTGCCTTAACCTCAATTGTTGTAAGCTTTTCATGGCAATGAGAAGCTAGAAACCCCATTGTTGGGAGTTCACCAATTGAACGCTTTGATGTAAAGATTCTAACTATCTATTCAATGTTATTTGTGCATTATTGTTATTTTTCTGAGCTTTATTCATGCTAGTGGTTTGATCACTCATTTGTATGCTTTGTTTTAGGTTTAAATGCATTGGAAAATGGTTATTGCCTTAAGAACTGAAAAATGCTTCTAAACAATATCATGTCTAGGGATAGAGTAATTGAGCTTAGCCTATGTTATCGTCTCTAATCATAATGCAAATCATTTAATGTAACTTTTGAGAGATTAAGGGTAAAATTAAGTGATTTAGGTCTAGCACTTGGAGAATCAAGGTTAGAATATATTAGTAGATGAAAGTGATCGTATTTAGCGTTGAATAGAGAAAAACCCTTTATATATCGCATCAAAGTTAGTTCCGATTAGCAAACTCCCAACATCTGTCGCATCGTATTTTCTCCACCACGCATCATTTTGAGTGTTTGAGTTTCTTTCCTTGTTGTTATTACGCGTTTAGTTTACATTAAGTACAATTTAATCTTGTGAATTCATTTTACCAATTAAATTCATTCATTAATTACTTAACAACAAACGTACATTAGTCTTGAGTACAAGCAAAGTCCCTGTGGAAATCGACATTTGATCTTACTAGATCTTTATTACTTGGACAATTTGGTGCCCTTGTCCTTCGGGTCAATTCAGGGAGTGAGCACTCCCCCAACATCTATGACCCGGAGGAGTGCTCACCGAAGCAGTGCAAGGTGCGCGTCAAGGAAATCTGGTCCGATGTTCAAACATTGAACCAATTCCTCCAAAACCCGGTGGTTCTCAAGGGCGACTCCCAGCGGACTACATACTCCCAGTTCCTCCATACCTATCCGGATGTACAGGCCATAGAGGCCAAGCTGTGCATGCCCAACGGTCATTTCATGACGAATGCTGAGGGACTTCCGTGGAAGATCCTATGAAAGGATATGACCACCTTAGACCAGACATGGAGTGTGCTGTCATACTCCAACCTGACCCCAACTTCTTAGACTTCTGACCTAAACATGGACAGGGCCAGGTTGGTTTACGACATTGTCTCTCAGATGGACATGGACTTAGGCAGCCTCATTTCATTTCAGATCATCCAACTTGCCCAGTCCAGCACCAACAGGCTTGGTTTCCCTGCTTTCATCACTGTCCTCTGTGATGCTAAGGGGGTCCATTCAGACACTCTGGCTTTTGAGTCTCTCAGCCCCCATCAATGTGGGGTGCATAAGAAAGAACTGTTGGCATCCGACGAACCACTCTTTGTCCTTCCCAGGGTCAAGGAAGGCCAAAGCTCGTGCGGCACTTTCTCCAAATGTTGAGGCTTCCACTGCCGAGGTTGATCCCGGTCAACACTCTTCACCTCATCCTTCTCCTTCTATTTCACAGGCCCAGTTGATGCCTATGCTTTAGAGCCTCCACCAGGGACAATACCTTTTGATGCAAAGTTTGCACCAGCTCTCTCTCCAGCAACCGGTGATGTCGCCTGCAAACTTCCTTTCACGCGTTGCTTGGCCTGGGGACAACCGTTCCTTTGGTGAGGGGGGTGATGTTGCTACTGCTGGCAGGGATGATGATTATGTGGCAGATGTTACAGCTTCCCAGGGATCATGGTACCCTTGGCCCACACAGGACTGAGGCCACTTATCTATTTTACAAGACATCTTATGTTTTTATGCTTTCTGTGTTTATGCTTTTCATCTTATGTTTTTGTTTTATGCTTGCTTTACTACTTTATCGCATTCTAGACAATTTACATTCTGTATTTAACTTTGGAATTTTATATATGCATGATGGATAGTTATTTTGGTAAACACATTTTGGCTTATTCTTTTTGGGTAACAATTTTTCGGGCATGTCTGATTAAGCGTTTTACATGATTGAGAGTTGCAGTTGTGAATATTTTAAGTTCGATTCAAAAGTGACCGCACGTTGTGATTAAATGAGGGTTTCTTGAATTGTATGCGCGTGAGTGAGTTAGTTAGCTTGCATGACATAAATTCTTGCGAAGAAAAACTCTAGGTTTCACTACACCATGTGAATTGTGTACCTATTACTTGTGAGAAAATGATTGATTGAACTTTCTAGATTTGCATGAGTCTTGAACTGCTTGAATGCATGTTTGGTGTGGATATGATCAAGGCCTTTTTGAATTTAATTGTAGCTACTCAGCCAAAAGGCCAACCCTTTTGTTGATAATGTTGAATCTCTTGCCCCTCTTTAAGCCTAATCTAGTGATGAAATTGATTCTTGAACCTTGAGCTTTAAAGCAATTGTAAACATGTTCCCTTTACCTTGGGTGTTAGGAGAGCATCATCATGGATCAAAACAAATTTGTCCTAAATTTGGGGGAGTGTATCTGAGTAAAAATTCTTGCAGGGAAGTAAATAACAAGCACATAGAGGAACAAACCATATTGTACCTTGGTTAAAATAAAATAAAATAATTAAAAAAAAATCAAACCCAGGTTAAATGACTCTGTGTACTGTTGTATGGCTATTGAAATGAGCTGGAAAACAAGGAAAAATGGTGAATGCCCTCCTAGAACTTAGTTGTTGAATTCAGAGAAAAACCATAATTTCTTGATAGTCCAACCACATTACAAGACAAATAAGTCCTCTATGATCCATATCTTGTATGTATGATTTATTGAATGAGATGATATGCAAATCTGATATTGGTGATTTCAATTGTATTGAATGAAGTGACACAACTGAAACACTTGTGTGCTTGAGTGAAATACTAGCCTTGTGAGGATTGAAGCATAAGTTGTTCTTCTTCGATATCTGTCATTCTTGCTGACTCCTTTTGTTTCATACAAGGGGAGCTTGAAGAGAATCAAGATGCTGAGGATCTAAATCTTGGATAAGTTTTAACTTTTACATGCCATTCAATTGAAGGCATATGTAATTCTTAGATGGATAAGAGTTCATCCTTTGATCCTTTGCATTGCGTAAACATCATTCATTGACTTGCATTCATGGTTTTACAAAAGGCATATGTTCTATGAAAAAGATTTAAAGTATCCATGATTGCATTGAAATAGTCAAAGTGTTCAAAGCTTGTTTTGGAAATTTGTGCTGCTTTAATCGATTACCAGCTAATGATAATCTATTACTTAAGCTTTGAGGAACACATTAATCGATTACAACTATATGGTAATTGATTACTCTTCACAAATCATAGTTGAAGTCTTCCTGTGATAATCGATTACGATATGGTGGTAATCAATTACTTGGCTTGTTTTTTAAAGATGACTTCCTGTGTTAATAGATTACATAGTGAATTAATCGATTACATTGCTCATGAATATTTTCCAGAAAGATTCAAGAACCTTTTAATCGATTACAGTAGAATAGTAATCGATTACACTTCACAAAGTCACAGAAATATCTTCATGTGATAATCGATTATGATTTGTGGTAATCGATTACTTGGAGCATTTTGGAAAACAAGACTTCTGTGTTAATCGATTACATGGCAGTTTAATTGATTACTTTGCTCATATATCTTTTCCAGAAAGCTGAAGAACATTTTAATCAATTAAATTTATTCTTAATCAATTACATTGTTGTTTTTAATCGATTACATTCAGTTACAATAGTCTATTATAAATAGTTGTTGGGTCTTTTGAAAATTACAACACACTACTCTACGAAATTTTCATTGTTTTCAAAAGCCTTCTGAAAGTGAGAAATGATATTATGAGTTCTGAAACTCTTGTCCCACAAATTCTAAATCTTCATTTTGCAGTGAAAGATTTCTTCTTGGGCAAAATATCAAAGAGGTGTTTGGAGAAGAAGTTCTGAAACTTGTTTTCAAACCTGATTGGTAAACCATATTTATTCATATTCATTGGATCATCAGGTTGTCTCTCTCCATTAACTTTGATTGTAAATTCGTTTATAATTTCTGTTTGTTTGTAACTATTAAAAAAGTGTCTTAAAGATTTTCTAGAGTAGAGTTCTCTAGAGGGAAGAGAAGATAAGGGTTTCTCTTTGTCTTAGTCACTAGGATTCTAAAAGGGTTTTAGATTTCTGTTCTTAATCTAGGGTTGATTAAGGGTGATTATTGTAAGCTTGTAAGAACTGAATTTTGTGAATAGCGGAACTCTAATCAAGTTTTGGTTAGAAGAAACTGGATGTAGCTTCTCTTGTTGAGAGGTGAACCAGTATAAGTTCTTGTGTTGATTACTTTCTTTAATCTCTTCTTATCATCTTAATCTGTGATTCTATTGGTGAAATCTCATTACTCAACAAGTGAAGGTTTTAGTAATTGTAGTCTTGAGCTGAGTGGTTTGATTATTTGAAGCTTTCTTGGTTTTATTGTGATAAAGATCCTATTACTCTGATTCTTAAAGAATTTTTTAAAAAGGTCAAGTTTAAACCCATTCACCCCCTCTTGGTTATAGTGTGTTCATATTGTTTTCAATTGGTAGCAGAGCAAGTTCTTGAGTGTTATTCAAGATCACTATTTTTTTTAAAAAAAGAAAATGAATACCACACAGATTACCTTCAAAGAGGTTGCCTCCCTCAATCATCCTCTGATGTTTGAAGGAGAGCATTTCAGTTTTTGGAAAAACAGAATGCAGATATTCATCCAATCAAATGATCCTAGTGCATGGAATGCAATAGAAAAAGGTCATTTGGTTCCTATCAAAACTTTTGGTAATGATATGATTCCTAAAGAATGGGATGAGATGACAAATGCAGAATAAAGAGTTGTTCAATATGATTTTAAAGCTAAGAACATGATTACTTATGCACTTGCTTCTGATGAATTTTTTAGAATTGTTAGGTGTAAAAGCGCAAAGGAGATGTGGGAGATGTTGGAAGTCACTCATGAAGGGACAGATGAAGTCAAAAGATCAAGGAAGCATGCCTTGATTCATGAGTATGAAATGTTCAAAATGAACACCATAGAAAACATATCTCAGCTCCAAACAAGATTCACTCACATTGTAAATCATCTTCTTGGTCTTGGGAAGATATTTGATGCTGAAGAGTTAAACATTAAAATCTTGAAGTGTCTAAAAAGATCATGGCAACCAAAGGTGACAACAATCAAGGAATCAAAAGATCTATCCAAGATTTCCATGGCTGCATTATTTGGTAAGCTTTTTGAGTATGAATTAGAAATGTCTCAACTAACACATGCAGAAGATGCAGATAAGAAACACAAAAGTAGCCTTGAAAGCTGCATCCTCTAATGTGGATAAAGGAGAAAACTCAAGTAAAGAAGATGATGATGAGAATCTAAACCTAATAGTCAAAAGATTTAGCAAGTTCATGAGAAAGAACAACAACAGAAAGTTCACAAAGTTTAACAACAACAACAACAAAAAGAGTGACAACAACAACAACACCAACTTCACTTACTTCGAATGCGGTAAGCAAGACCACATTAAATCTGAATGTCCTATTTTCTTGAAGAAATTAGGTGAAAAGAAGGCAAAGAAATAAGGAAAGCCAAAGAAATCCTACATAGCATGGGAAGACAATGACTCAACAATATATGAATCATTAAGTGAGAATGAAGAAGCTAATGTATGCCTCACTTCTACAATAAGTGAAGATGAAGAATTCTCAAGTGCTGAAACAAAGGTAAATCCTGAATTTGATCAAATTGTTGATACTTTCCATGAGATGCATGAAGAGGCTCAAAAGCTTGCAAAATCCAACAATAGGCTGAAAGGTAATCTTAGATGGCATGTCACCAAACTTGCAGAAATGCAAACTGAACTTTGTAACTTGAAAGAAGAAAATGAAAAGTCGTTTCAAGCTACAAAGCTAATGGATGTATGTGTGCCTCTTCTTCATCAAATGTAGACAAATGTAATGCTTTACAAAAAGAGTTTGATGTCACCAAACTTGTAGAAATGCAAACTGAACTTTGTAACTTGAAAGAAGAAAATGAAAAAGTTATTTTAAGCTACAAAGCTAATGGATGTATGTGTGCCTCTTCTTCATCAAATGTAGACAAATGTAATGCTTTACAAAAAGAGTTTGATGATTTCAAAAGGAGTCAAGGTGAAAAATACATGTTATTGCTTTCAGAAAATTCTTACTTAGTAGATCTTTTGAAAAGACTCTATAGAAGAAAATGTAGTCTAGATCAAATGCTAAGTGTACAAAAATATATTGGAGATACTTTTGGTTTTGGTTACAAACATTAAGCAAAATCTTTTGGAAAAACCAAGTTTGTACCACCAAAACAGAAGAATTTAAGAGGCTTTTCAAAAACAAAGCATAAACAAATGACTCATTTTGAAAGAATATCAAAATTTGTGACTTGTAGCTACTGCATGAAGAAAGATCACACATGCAACTCATTTTACGAATTAAATCCATTAATTAATTAGTTAACAACAAATGTACATTAGTCCTGTGTAACACCCCGTATGCATTCGGTGTATTAACAATTATTTTATCAGATAAGTGCAGTAATTACTTTAATTAAAAAGCCGCGAAAACGATTTCGAAACCATATTTCTTGATTCATTATGTACGGTATATCACCCACAAAACGGAAATGCCATAAACAACACTAGCCCCTCAGATCCAGATAACATAAAGGCAGATAACCAAGTAACTCAACAGATACAGCAGGCAAACTGATTATGTACGAATATACATCATCAGAACAACACTTGTGGTTATACAAAAGAATAGGCATACATCACCCTGATCGCACAGATCACTTCCTCACATGAGGGCAAACGTAACATATACAATCCAAGTACATAACATAACCACAATATGTGCACACACATATGTCTTCCCTCTATAGGGATACAAGGTATATCAACATATACAAAATGAACCTCCTAGCTCGCAAAATGCTGCAACAGCTGTCCCTACTGGGGTCTTCTGCCTGGGAACCGTCATTTCTGCCAGATGAGTCTCTTGCAAAAACATAATCCTCACACGGGGTGAGATGCACATCTCAGTAAGCTCAGGGCTCTTGGAGGCTTCTTCTCCTCCCTGGCTCACTTCCATGACACACGTCATCAAAGGCATCACAATCAATAGCCTCCCGGCCCTCATAACAATACATAGCCAATCATCTAGCTCTAATGGATATCTGCGGAACTACGCCGCCAAAGATGCATCATCATCAGCATCAGGACTCTCAATCCTCAGTGTGAGACCGGAACTCACACCCGTGTCATCCCATCGGGATGCTACCCCTTACGCATGGATGCACATATATGGTACCTCCGAGAATAGGCTTCAACCGCGACGGGACCACCTATCTCTTGGTCTTAAGGGATCATCATCATCCTTTACGTGAGCAAACCAAACTAGGAGGTGCGCTCTTCTCCTAGGGCGGTCCATATCTATCTAACTGGCCAGAAGATCTATTCAACAGGTAACCATACATACAAAGCATAGAAGCATGCATACATATCATTATGAGAAAGCAACAGCCAATTCAATGCATGCATCATGAATGAAACCATCACTCCCTCGGAGTATGGTGGAACACAGCAATGGGAAACACTCCCAAGAAACCAAGAACTTACCTGGCAAAGCCGTGCTCTGCAGTTCAATCCCTAAACGGTGGTCTACGCCACTGACACCCTCGGTGTCACGCCCTATACAAGGCATATAAGCTCAATCAGACACCAATTCAACCATACAAGGCATAAACCTCTGAGTCATCTATCTTAAGGTTATTAGAGCTAATCAATTCACTAGACAACTCATAGACCTTCAGCGGTCTATCTCAGCCTAACCAAGGCATTAGAGTCTCCACAAGACTCTGTACAAGCCAAAACAAAGAGCTCAAAGCTCTATACAGGCCAAAACTCAAGATTATACAACATGGCTTGAATGGTTTCTTCCACACAACATCACCGTTCTTAAAGCCTTTTAAGCACACAAAAACAAATATCAAGGCTCATGCATGTTATACCATCATCAAATAACCCAACATTCTTCCTACACATGCATTTCTCAAAGCCAAGAATCAAAGTCCATGAAACTAACATTTCAAAGCTAATCCTTCATCACAACAACTCCCTAAACATACTTTTCTAAAGGACCCAAGGCTAATTCCAGCTCTAACTCAAAAGGGTCACTATTCATCCCAAAGCCAAATTCACAAATCAAATGGTAAAACTCGAGTTTCTTACCTCTAAGATGACAAGGAAGGCTAATGGACCACTTCCCCAAGCTTGGATGTCCGAGAATCGCCTCCTTTTCCCGTCGAGCTCGAATTTTGTGAAGTTCCCTAGAGAAAGGGATCTCTCCGTTTGAAGGTTTTTAGGAAAAAGTGATGAAGGATTCTAGCTCATAGGAAGGTTCCCTACAAGTTTCATGTTGAAAGGGAAGTGTTTTGATAAAGTTTGGTGAAGATATGGACCTTCCCAAGCTCAACAATGGCGGAATAGGGCCAGAGGAAGAAGAAAGAAGGTTTTTGGCCTCCAAAATCGCGTGAATGACCTTTTATAGTGGCCCTGTCAGAGGTCCCATGCTGATGGCACCACTCTGGCGCTACTGGCGCCACATTCCAGAGAAAATTGGCTTCCTGGAGCACTTCTGGCGCTACCAGTGCCACTCTGGCGCCAGTTCCAGTGCATCTGGCGTTGATGGCGCCACTCTAGCGCTACTGGCGCCAGATTCCAGTGAAAAATGGCCTTCTGCAGCAATTTCATGCTACCAGCGCCACTCCCACGCTACTAGCTTGAATCTCACACTACCAGCGCAAGACTCCAGCCGTCACGAAATCCGTTGCTAATTCTGTCGCTAATTCCGTCACTAAAGCTTTTTGCGACCGAAAATTGAAAATTTAAACTTTTCTTTCTTTTTCTTTTATATTTATTTAGCCAAGGTTATTATATCCTGAGTACAAGCAAAGTCCCTATGAAAATCGACATTCGGTCTTACCGGATCTTTATTACTTGGACAATTTGGTGCGCTTGCCGAACCGTTAATACAGGCCTTTGTACTCGACAACCACCAAATAGGCTACTTAGATTCAAAGAATATAGCAAATTTAAATAAGGAAAAAGGAAAACTCTATCTTTATACCAAAAGACAAGAGATGGCCTCTAAAATCCGAAAACTATCTATTATTAAAGGAAAGATAAGATAAGATCACATCTTTTCCTAATTACATTATCTCGAAAGGGAAATTGAAATCCAAGCATCCAATTTCACCTGTATAAAAGGGTTCATCAAGGTTCAGGTAAATCAATCTCATTTCAACCCATATATTGATACTTGTTTATTTCAATGTCGCTAACTTGAGCATCAAAGTGTCATTGCAGATATGTTCCACCATCGTTCATGAAAGAGCTCACAGAGGATCGTTACCGTGAGAAAGTTCTATAAAATTTGATAAGAACAATTATTACAGAGGAAAAATAGAAAAAGAAGCTTACACATAACTAATCATGACACGTGAAAAAATCTCCATATTCATGTTTACCCTAATTTATATTTGGTTGGTATACATCCTGTTGTAAGGGTTTTATACAGTAATTTAGTAATATTTCAATACATCAATATATAACATTAGAAAAATATAAAAATACTATATTAAATATAAGTAATTATCACAAACATTTCAATAAAAAATGTATATAATTTAAATTTTTAATTTATTTTATTTTTAAAAACCTAAAATATAATTTTGGTTCTCCTATTTTATCCGTCCTAAAATTTTGATTACTCCATTCTAAAATAGAAATATTTAAACTTTTAGTTTTTGAATATTACTAAATTTGGTCTAATCTTTAATTTTGTATAATCTTACAAATTAGGCAAAATAGGATAACCCTAGTTAATATTTTATCCTTTTAAACACTTATAATTAAAATGCCAAATTGAAAAAAAAATTGACAAAAAATGTTAAATTCACTTATTTATTGATTGTCACTATAAATCATCATTAAAACATGTGTCGCATAATCTTACAATAATACAACTCCTTTCTAAACTTCACTACTACTAAAAAAAATATATTGATCCTTCACTCCCACTAAAAAATATACACATTGATCAAAAACATTTCATGGCCAAACAAAGACGTAAGGCACGTTCAAATTCATATTTTCAATGGATCCAACAGGGTCAGTTCTGAAATTTTATAGGTTCTGAATGAAATAATAAATTTGGGATCTTTTATATTTAAGTATTTCTATCAAAACACTGGTTGCAATAGATAGTAATCGGAGGCACGACAATTTGAAAATATAAAAATATATTATATCTATCACAACACTGGTTGCAACAGATCGTAATCGGAGGTACGACAATTAGAAAATATAAAAATATATTATATAAAAAATAGACACATCATTTTATTAAAAATAATGTTTTATTATATTAAAGGAATACCAAATGTTTAATAATCCCAAAAAGATATATAATTTATCATTCAATTTATTCTCAAAAAAATTACATAACATATATATATATATATATATATATATAAAAGATATGTATGACAACAAGATAAGTCAGAGATAGAGTTGACTATCATGATGTTCATCCTTACATAAGGTGGAGATATCTTTAGATTTAAAAGAGAAAGATTTATATTTTTAAACCTAATCCAATCCCGATTGAGTTTTATCATATTTTGTTAAACATATCGAAATCTATCAATTTTTTTTATAACTTTATACTTATATATTTTAAAAATAATTTTTTATTTATTTTATTTTAGTTTAATTTTATATTTATCTCTCAAAAAAATAATCTGGTTTTGTTATCTCCATTACCTTAGGCGGTTAGGAGCACGTACAGATGAGGTTGTTTAAGTGGAGTTGACTGTTTCTTGATGGGCTTTATGCAATTTGGACTCACGGGGAATTCCGTAACAGATGCCTCCCAGCCCAGTTGGTCAGCATCCTGATCAGCCGGGATGTATTAGTTTGGATTGGGTAACATAGTTCTTCAATGCCTTTTCACGCTCGATTATCGGTAATCCTAGGCCGGGGTATTCTGTATGTCAAGGCCCTAGGATAGTTGAGGTGTATTCTATGTTAATTTCCTGTACATCATATTTGATCGCCATCCAGGTTTCAGGGTTTATTTGTTTTAACGACAGGTTTTTCCCATAACCCGAATTATTATGAGAGAAGACACACACCTTTAGATTTTTGATAAATGAACTCAAAACACTTTAAGTTCTCTTCAGTGAAATTGGACATAATTTCGAAATTCATTTTCATATGAACTCAAACACTTTTAGAATTCTATTCAATGAAATCAGACATAATTCCAAAATTCATTTTCACATTAACATATGAACTCAAACACTTTTAGTGTTCTATTCAATGAAATCGGACATAATTCCGAAATTCATTTTCACATTAACATATGAACTCAAACATTTTTAGAGCTCTATTCAATGACTTGGCCAAAGTCAGAAATATCTTATGCAGAGTCTGCTTGAATATTTATCTGGTATTAAAAACCAAGTATTATATTATGTGAAGGTTTTCTCCAGATTACATTCCAGCTCATATTACGAGAATTCAATCCGGACCAAGGGCAATCTGTCACATGTTCAATCTCAGTTTTTCACCAAGACCTTAAACATTTCAACCTGATCAAGGTCATCATGACGGTTCACATTCTTAGCCCAGAATACAACTTTGATGCATCATATACATGAAGGTTTATTTTTATACCCCCATTTTATCATTAGTTGAAGGTTTTAACCTGTTCGAGTTTTACCCTTAAGCAATCATTTCTTGAGTTATTAACCCACTCTTGGGCTTTACCCTCAAGATCTCTTACAACTTAACCATTTTTATCCTGGAGGGCTGGCACACCATTTATATCCCGAAGGGCCGGTACAACATTTTGACTTTTTTCAAAGTTTTATGGTTACGGAAACCAATTTTACCTCCATAATTGTCCCGCCAAGGAAAATGCATTACTTCCGTAACTACTGGAATCATCGATTGCTTTTTTCACTTTACTTTCTTCATCGGTGCAAGTTTAATAATATTATTCTGCAGGGACATTAGAACACTCAATAATCATATACCATAATGCAACAAATTAATATCAAGCTTCATAACTTCCATATGCATATACATGGATAAAATATACAAAATAACTTGAGATATAATTCACTTATCTTTTTATCATGATTCACTTGAACGGAGGCCATCATCCAATTTAGCTAACCCGGATCAGCAAGGTTTATTTGTCTTTCATTTGTAGCTACCAAACGAATTTGCCACCTTCTTAATTTTCTTAACACTTTCTTTTCCTTGCGTTGAATTGTGACTCGAACAATCTTCATTTTGTTGGAAAGGTAACGAGAGCCTTCCCTTCATTTCCCTTCATTATTTGACATTCGTGTATTATGTGGTTTCATATTTTGTCTAAACATAGTTGTTGTGCAAACAACGCTGCAGAAGGCTAGAAAAAGTTTATCAGCTTGTACTTCAAATTCGATTAGACCGACTTGTTGAATATGTGAAGAAGTTTCGCATGTATCATGTCCTCTCCATGTCAATTGACATTTTGTTTTGAAACTGCAAATCCAAACAATAACAATAACATGGATAATGATGGTAATAACAATGAATAGTTTAGTACTGCCTTTGGAATGGAGCATAAAATTGCTCTCTTTTAATCCTGGTCAGGGAGAACTCTTCCGGATTCTTGTAAATATTTAACCGGGTTCCTGCCACTATCGAGATCAACATTTGCTTTCTTTCGGATTCCTTTGCTCTTCTCAATGATATTGCATATAATCCGGCAATCTCTTTGTCTTTGCCTTTCTTTCTTGATTTTGCCAGGCTATATTATGTGGAAAAGTGATATATGAAAGCTTTATTTCCAATCAATGACGATCACCCCTATTCATATCATTATCTTCCAGCATCTTCCAAACAATTTTCCACGTACAGGCTACACTAGCCAGGTAAAGGAAATTGTCGGATTCAATGGCTCGGGTGTAACACCCTGTGTGCACCCGGTGTATTATCATTACGATTATATCAGAATTAGCGCTTAATCACTTAATTAAAACCTTTAACGGAAGCGTAAATCAAAACCATATTTCTTGATTACATTATGTATGGAATTTAGCATCTCAGCATATACAAGACAACACAAGCCTCTGTCGATCCAGTTCACATAACATAAACATAGGCAGATAACATAAACATCTCAAGATATAAATAGGAGGAACCTCATTACATAACATAAACTGGTTATGTACATATACATAGTCTAACACTCAAAGTGTCTATACAAAAGAATAAGCGTTTGTGTGCTTTTGATCCCATGGACCCTTCCTTACACGAGGGCATACATACAGTATATATATATATACATCTCAAAATACATGTACACACACATGTCTTCCCTCTACAGGGGTACAAAACAACTAAAGCTGAGCCGAGCTCCAAGCTTCCACTGCTGCCTCACAGCCAAGCAACACTGTCTCTACTGGGGCCTCCCGCCCTGAGACCGCTCCTCTCTGCCAGAAGAGTCACCTGAAACAACATAAGCCCCACACGGGGTGAGATATACATCTCAGTAAGCTCAGGGTCCTTGGAGGCATCTCCTCCACCCTGGCTCACTCATCATGACACACGTCATCAAGGTTTCACAATACACTGGCCTCCCGACCCTCCTAATAATACAACAAGTCATCTAGCTCTAATGTAAGGTGGATCCAATCAACACCAAACCTCAGTGTGAAACCGGAATTCACACCCGTGCCGTCCCATCGGGAGCTACCCCTTATGCATGGACGCACGTATATGGTACCTCCGAGATTAGGTTTCAACCGCGACAGGACTACCTATCTCTTGGTCTTAGGGGATCATCATCACCCCGGGATCATCATAACCCATAAGCAAACCAAACTAGGAGGAAACCATCTCCTAGGGAGGTCCATATCTATCTAACTGGCCAGAAGATCTAACAACAGGTATCATACATGTCTCAAGCACAGATACAAGCATATATCATCATGGGTATGCAACAACCAATAATGCATGCATCATGAATGTAACCACTACTCCCTCGGAGTATGGTGGAGCACAACAAGTGGGAAACATCCCCAAGGGACCAAGAACTTACCTGGCAAAGCCGAGCTCTGCGGTTCTTTCCCTGCTCTGTGGCCTACGCCACTGACACCCGCGGTGTCACGCCCTATACAAGGCACACATTCACATATCAATATCCATACACCCACAAAAGCACAAAGCATAATACGGTTCACAACCGTTCAACAAAAGGACTCACAATCCTTTCCAACCACAAGGTCAGCTAGCCTAAGGTTTGTTAGAGTCCAATCAAAATATACCATTCAGAGACCCTCAATGGTCTAGCTTGGCCTAGCCAAAGCACTAGTGTCTTTGTAAGACACCGGCACAAGCCAACATCAGGAGCTCAAAGCTCTAAACCGACCAAAGGCTCACACATGGCTTAAACGATTCTTCCACACACAAGTCACCGTTCCAATAGCCTTCTAAGGCCATCAAAGCCATCAACCAAGGCTCTTGCATGTCAAAACAAGGCTAAGCAACTCAGCACACCACTAAACATGCATTATATAGAGCCAAGAATCAAAGTTCACGAAATTCACATATGCGAGCTAATCCTTCATCCACATCACATTCTAAACACATAATTCTAAAGGACCCAAGGCTAATTCTAGCTCTATCACAAGTGGGTCACTATTCACCTAAAACCCCAACTCACAAATTAAATGGTGAAACTTGAGTTTCTTACCTCAAATATGACAAGGAAGGCCCAAGGACGACTCCCCCTAGCTTGGGTGCCCGCGAATCGCCGCCGTTCCTCGCCGAACTCAAGTTCTAGGAACTTCCCTTAAGAAAGGGATCCTCTAATTTGGGGGTTTTTAAGGAAAATAGATGAAGGATTCAAGCTCACCAAGTGTTTTCCACAAGATTGGTGTTTAAAGGGACTTGTCTTGGTGAACTATGGTGAAGGAATGAAGCTTGGAGCTTCAACAATGGAGGTGGGACGTTCTAAGGAAGAAGAAGCATGATTTTTCCCCAAAAATTGTGACTTTTCCTTTTATACCAACCCTGTCAGAGGTCCCGCGTGGATCGCGCCACGCCTCGTGCTAACCGCGCCACACTTTACATAACCTGTGGCGCCAACCGTGCCACACCTGGCGCTGACCGCGCTGGATTGCAGAGAAAAAGGATTTTCCAGAGCACTTCCGGCACGACACGCGCCACCAATGGCGCTGCCCGCGCTGGCTTAAAAACCTTGGCACCACTCGCGCCACATACGGCGCTGCCCGCGCCAAATTCCAGAGAAAACTGGTTTTCTGGAGGACTTGTGGCGCTGACCGCGTCACCTTGGCACTACCGGCGCCACACTCCATAACTGTGGTGCTACTCGCGCCAAACCCGGCGCTACCCGCGCCACATTCCAGACTTGGTTTTCTACTGGAAAACCCTAGCGCTGACCGCGTGAACTTCCACGCCATCCGCGCCAGGACTCAGGGTCATCACATCGGGTATCATTGTCCCTGTGAAGAAAATATCCGGTGATTAATCACAATACTGTGGATGATTAAAAGCATATTTTCCATAAATGTATTGTGAAAAATAACTGGTTTGAATAGTTATTATAAATCTATCATAAAGATTATGTTCTGGTACATACTAAATAAAACCAATTGTTTCAAAACTGTAATGGAAAGTATTGTATAATTGATGAAAGGCACCATTCACATCACGGTGCATTATAATAGTTATTATAAAAACTTCAATAGTACAGAAATTGATTCATGGGTTGGCTTCGTATATAAACTCAAAATTATAAATTATCTCCATAATTCTTAACATCACGGTGCATCCAGCACAGATCATTTTCTTGGTGCAATAAGAGTAATTAGGAATTAATTGTAAAGAATATGAATATCTCACACTTAACCAAGAGGGGGGTGAATTGGTAAGCCTTGGTCAATTAAAAATTTCTTTAATCAAAATCAGAGTTCCTAGGATCTTTATCACTTTTCAAAACCAAGAAATCTTATTCAATCAAGTGGCTCAGCCCCAAGGAATTCAATGGATCAAAACTGACTTTGTTGGTCAAGCAATTGAATCAAAAACACAATGAATATAATGAGTTAAGGGATAGAGAAGCAAGACACAATCATATTTATACTGGTTCACTTCAATACTAGAAGCTACATCCAGTTTTCTTCCAACCAACACTAGGTTAGAGTTCTACTATTATAATTTTCTGTTCTTACAATCAATTACAATGTCTCCCTTTATCAACCCTAGATAAAGTACAAAAAACTAAAACCCTATTAGATTCTAAGAGACAAGAACCTGAGAACACTACTCAGTTCTTCCACCTAGAGAACCCCTTCTCTAGTTTCAAGCAAGAATCCAATTACAATAGCCAAATTACAAAGAAAATCCAAAACGAAAATTACAATCAGATTAAGGAGAGAAACAACCTGATGATCCAATGTATGCAATGCAAAATGAAGTTACCAGATCAGGTTGAATGATTACAAATCAATAAGCACAACTTTCCTTAATCTTGAAATGGTTTCAAGCTCCAAGAATGACTCAAACACACATGATCAAAGCACAATGGAGCAAGACACAATTAAACCCTTAGAAATCACTTTAGAATGCTCACAAGACTGTTAAAGCTCAGAAAATACATATGGGTAATGTTCCATAAAGTTGTAAAAGCAGTTGAACATCAATCCTATTTATAACAGTTTTTTGTAGCTAACTGTAATTAATTAAACGCGCCTAATAATCGATTATTTTGCACATGTAATCAATTAAATAAACCAAGTAATCGATTAAAGTGTTCATCATAGTTTCTAGACATGTGCAACGAGCAAAATAATCGATTATTCCGTCCTGTAATCGATTAAGACAGGAGACTCAAAATGACAAGATACATAGTGTAATCAATTACAAGAATGTGGTAATCGATTAAATTAGGAGTCTCTAAAAACTGAATAAACTATGTAATCAATTACGTCATGTGGTAATCGATTAAACCAGGAAGACTTGTAAGCACTAACATACAAAATAATCGATTACGAGAAATGGTAATCGATTAAAGCAAGGAAATGACTTTTCCAAATAAGCCTGTGTAATCGATTACAATATTGTGGTAATCAATTATCCCAGCACAACTTAAAATCATATATAATCATGTAAACGATTACTTCCCAATAGTAATCGATTAAAGTGTTCAACAAGGCAGTTCATATAAAAACAAAGGTCAAATAATCGATTATTCCGATAGGTAATCAATTACATTGTTCTTGAAAACTTTTCCAGAATAGACAAAGAAAAAATAATCGATTAAAGACTTAAGGTAATCAATTACATCAGTGCAAAATGCATTTTTCCAAAAACCTTTGAATTAGTTTAAAAACTTAGTCAAATTACCAAAGCCTTGTGATTTTTATGAAACCAATTAAGTTAATTATGGATTTAATATGAATGCAATGCACTTGGCAAAAAAATTAAAATATAAAAATTTAAATAAAAAATTATGAAAATACTGTAGTTTGGAAAGTATTTACAAATGTATAGCAGTCAATCACGCCCCAGGGAGACGTGTTCAAACACGCCCCACCCAGGTGTGACTAGAGCTAAGTCACGCCCTGGGGACGTGATTCATCAGGTGCTGACACGTGTCTCTTTATGAATCACGTCCCCCTGGGGCGTGACTTAGCTCCAGTCACGCCTGGGTGGGGCGTGTTTGAACACGTCTCCCTGGGCCGTGATTGACTGTTATACATTTGTAAATAGTTTCCAAACTACAGTATTTTCATAATTTTTTATTTAAATTGTTATATTTTAATTTTTTTGCCCAATGCACTTGGATCACCAGAATTGCTTTTCTCTTACACATTTCACACTAATTAATCTTCAAGGCATTCATTACATGTTGAAAGCCAAAAACCAATGCTTGAATTAAATTTTCTTTGCATTCTTTAAGTAGCTCCTCCTGAATCCAACATTAATATCAGTTTCATAACCCTAGCACTCTTGATCACATTAATTGACTTCGACAATTCATTCATTTAATAATAAACATAAATTGATTACCAACATTAATTGATTAATCAATTTCTTATGGTAATTATATTTGAGATGCAAAAATAATAATAATAAACATATATTACCAACATTAATTGATTAATCAATTTCTTACAGTAATTATATTTGACATGCAAAAATAATAATATTTTACACATATATTATTATAAAAATATTATAAAGAATGATTTATGACGCTTCATATTAGAAAAGGGGGAGAAGACTTAGCTTTTGCCTAATCTAATCTGTGTTGTCGCTCATGAGACAAGATCTACCCTCATAAAGTGATATTGCGCATATGCCAACTCTGCTTCCCTGTTGGTGAATCTCACATTCTATATTGATGATGCTGCATTCTATATTGATGAGACTACCTTCTTGTGCTCTGCACCCATCATATTAGGATTTTAATTTGCAACTGTTATGCTTTCACCATTATTGGGTGAGAATCGAATTTTATCATTTCCCATGGGCCCATCATCTGATTTAGCGGCGTGGATGAAGTCTCAACTAGACTCATTGTCTCGCAACTATATGTCCGAATTGGCTTCTATTTGTGCACATTCCTCGATTCTCACTATGAGCCGGATTCTCCATGTTCCTTCATTTGAAGCACTGCTCTATAAGCTGGGAAAACCTTCTCAATGTGATAAGTAAAAATCATGGGACCTATCTCGGAATCCACCCAAATTCTTCACTATCAATAAAATGAGATTACGTAAGGGTTCCGGCAACCATTACAATCAACAAACAATTTCAACAAATTTTTTTACCAAAACATCACAAGAGGTAGGCATACAAAATAGGATTATGTACGAAATTAATTCCTACCACCAGAAATAATAATTAACAAATCCCAACGATTAAATTGATTTATTGCAAGAGAGGAACATACTGATTGAATTTGAGAATAATCCAACAGCTGATAAAAGAGATAACCCTTTCTCAATATCACTGCCCGAAACAAGATAAAACAGAGCAGAAATTCTGATAACCTTTGTTTGCAGTTGAAACATTACATTTTGAAAATGATAAAATGAATGATCCGAACGGTCAGAATGTAGAAACAGATTTGATTAATCTTTTTCCAAGTTTGAACGCGATCCAACGATTAGTTTGAGAGAAATGTCCCTCACAATACTGCTGCCTGCTTCAGAAAACGGATTCTGAACCAACTCGGTTTGGGAATTTCTGGTGATTCTACAAGCCTCTATTCAAGAAACCAACCGTTAGATGTGAAGGGTGATGAGCCACGAACTTGTTGTAAACGTTTAAGCAAAATCTAACGGTTTAAAAATGAGATCAAGAAGATTGAAGGATGACAGTTTATGTCCTTCTCAAAATGCGAATTTAGATATTCTCTTTCTCCTCTCTTTTTTCTCTCTCTTGTACGCGTATCAAAGCGTGGGTGTGTGACCTAACTGTTATTTCTTGTGTTTACCATCGGGAATGTGGGATTTGAAATTCAACGTTTCCCACAGACAGCGCCAATGTTTTGTCCGAGACGAACAGATGTCCAGTAATAAATGACAGATACTTGATATAAGATCAAACTCTCTTTCTCTGAGGATGTTTATGGTGGTGAAACACCTCAGGAAACAAGATCGCAGTAATCACAAGAGGAAACACCACAATTGGATGTGGGGTGTGTGCACTGTGTGAAAGGAAAAGAGAGAGTCAGAATGTGTGTATACCTTTCTCCATGGAGGACGTCCCTATTTATAGCCTTGAAAATACTGACCTGAGTTAGTTGAGTAGTGAGCCTCATCCATTATTTGTATCCGGAGATTGACTAGATAGTGAGTTTACTAGCTATAGTGTTGTTATCTCCACTACCTTAGGCGGTTAGGAGCATATGCAGATGAGATTTTTTAAGTGGAGTTGATCATTTCTTGATGGGTTTTATGCAATTTGGGCTCACGGAGAATTCCGTAGCAACAATCATATAAATTTTTAAAATTATTTGGATTTCTTTCAATCATAGATACTATATCGTTACAACTACGAATAGAACACAAAACTCAGTTGATTCAATATTTTGTGTGATTGTTATAAACTCTAATATCGAAGTTCCTCCTCTTTGCACCCAAAACTTCCTTTATCTCACATTATATTTTTGAAAAAAATAACAAAAAAAAAATTCTTTAAAATATCTTACTATAAATGCCCATTTTCATTTGCCATTTAGAGATAATAAAAACAGATGGCCACAATTCAAGTACAACACACTAACTAGGTGCGTATATCAATAATCTTGAAAACTACTACCAAACTCTTCACAGGTGGGGTCATATAGAAAAAACTATAAAGAAAAAACTAAATTTTAAAATAATTCTATAAATTAACTTTTAAAATTAAAATCTTTATCTATTTTAAAAATAATAAAAAATCGACAGTACCCACACCATAAATCATTTCGATCAATTAGCGTCTAGGTATTACAAATCTATGGAAGCATCTTATGACCACGGCTGAGTACTAAAAGTCTCAAAAGTATTAATTTTAATTTTCTCAGGTCAGCTTATTATCTCATTCGTAAGAACACAATCACAATATATCTCACTTCAATATATCTTTGCTAATACAGTAAATTGTAAACCCTGGACCTTAATCCTTCAATAATTTGAGGACAGACAATATAAAAATCTCACATGAATCAATAAATAACTCATACATCCAATGCTTAAGGACTAACAATTTTTTATTTTATTACTTTCAGGAACTAAATATGAATTTTTTGTATCATCAAGGACTAATATTCCTTAACTAAATTTCTCAATGACTAATTTGGATAATGTTAAAACTTACCTTGTCCGTTAATATATCATCAGAATATATACAAATGAAAGACTTGGCAAGCACTCAATGATATTGAATCAAATGACACTGATGCATTAAATATCCTCGAGTCATTCAAATGAATTGTGCAGCAGTCAAAGAATTGGGAGGAAAGTCCACCAGTAGTCCAGTACAACCACTGAAAGAGGACTAGAATATAAACCCGAACTACTCTAATCTACTTAAATACTTCCATGATAAATTCAGAAAGAAAAGCTTCCAATTAGACCACTATTTAGACCTTAGTCCTGGAATTCACCTTTGTCATAAGGTTTTTAATTTCAGAATCCAGTTTGGCTCTCATGCGGGGGGAAAGACTACTCCCTGAGTTCTCCAAGGTTGATGTCATCATCTGCAAGTTCTGCCTAATGAACTGAAGGGAAGGAGGTGTCTCACCGGGCACTGCCATCGACCCAGTTGGCTGGGTTGACGTCTCACCAGGCATTGTTATAGACCCAATTGGTTGGGTAGGGGTAACACCAGGCATTGCCATAAACCCAGTTGGTTGAGCAGTGGTCACAAGTTGCTCCACAGGTGGACAGGCTGCAGAAAGATGATGGAGCTTGCAATCAACGAGAGTACAACCAAAGGCAAATTTGTTGTTCTGCTCTATACTATGAAATGCAGCTGCAGCATCTGCATTTCTGACAAAAACAACTTGAGCGCTACCAGTGTCTTTTAACAACTGAGTTTCAGACGCCTTCAAGGGACCGAACCGGCAAAACATTGTCATTAAATCTTCTTTTGATGGGATGTAAGCTACAGGGGCAAATTTTAGGAGAAGACAGGTTCTAAGTGATTCTCCATTGGTATCCGATCTATTGCAAGAAGTAGTTTTGGTAGATCTTGAACATGCAGATAAGCTTCTTGACTGCTCCGATTTAAATTCAGGTGAAACGAAATGTACAGTATCAAATTCTGTGCTGATTGAATTGCATTCAGCACCAGTACCGTTCAAATCAGGTATCTCTACAGCAACTTTAGTATTGATAAGCTTTTCTGCTGCCTTCACTATGCTATTCTTCAGCCCTGTTATCCCTATAGCAAGTTTAGTATTGAGAGGCTTTTCTGCTGGCTTCTCCATGCTATTATTCAACCCTTTTTTCTCTACAGCAAGTTTAGTATTAAGATGCACTCCTGCTGCTTTCCCCATGCTGTTGAGAGGCACTCCGACAGCAGGTTTAGTATTGAGATGCACTCGTGTTGCTTTCCCCATGCTATTATTCAACCCTGTTTTATTTACCATGACAGTACCAACCTCAGCCTTAGTACTTACCGACAAGCTATGATCAGTTATACTCCCAACATATCCTTCTTGGGAAACACGTGACTCCGGATTTGAAGCTAATAAAACCAGTTCTTCCTTATTTTCACTTCTATTTCTCTCAGGAATATCGACAGGTATAGGTGGGGATGTAAACTGCAAATCTATTACCAGTGAACTGCAGTTAAGCCTTTTTGCATCTGTATACACTGAATTAATTTGAGCACTTTGATGCTCTAGTGCCTCTATCTTTTCCCTCTGTTTATGCACAGCCTTTCCTTCAGAAGCAAGGCAACACAGATTTTGTGCAGCTTGAGGAGTTGAGCTGTATTTGCTGCTGCCCCCAATTGAATTTATCTCAACATTTTGGGGTGGATGTACTGAAGTTACTTTTTCCACCTTCCTCTTTTGTTTCAGTTTTCTCCCAGGCTTCTGAGAGTCACTATTAGAAGTGCTTACATTCACATCTGATAGACCAGAGAGTGATTTTCTCTTACGCCTAACTGCATTTTCAATTTTATTGTTCTTTCTCTTCTTAATTTTGGTATCCAGTAAATCATTACACACAGGTTTCCCCAGTTTTTCTTCTTTGGCATTAACCTGGAAAGTAGCAAGTTCAGCCTCATTATGGTAGTTTGATACTCTATATCTGCAAAAGAACTGCTCAATTAAATCAAAGCTCTTATTCCCAACTGGAAACATACAATCAACGGCTGTAGAATAAAGTCCTGAAAGTAGTTCTTCTGCAGATGAATTCATGAATTTGTTATGGCTGGACATAGTATTACAGCTGATGAACTTTTTGTACCAGCTATTTCGGAACCTCTTGCTACCCAATTTACCATATGAAGAAGATCCATTTAAAGGATTAGTAGTGACACTTGAAACCCCTGCTTTCTGAGAAGGACATGGTGTCTTCAAATCTTCTGTTTCAGCTGGCAAATCCTTTTGTTTTGGTCCAATGTATGGGTAAGACAGGTACTTACTTTTTCTTCGATCTCTGGAATCAAAGCTTGCTATGAAGGGAAAAATATTGTGCAACAGATCAGTAATTTGTAGCTAACCAATGGAAACCACAAGGCCACGCTTGTGTATTAACTATATTAAACAGTAGCCAATGAATTCACAAACATTCAGCAAATTATAAGATAAAGATGAAGAACCTTCTAAGGATACCAGCATACTATGAAGCAACGTAAATAATACATAAACATAAGCCCTCTTACACTTCTACTGTTCTACACATGAATCAAGCACCTATGGGGAAGTAATTGCATGGATTAATCTAGTAGCATCTATAAAAAAATTCAGACATATGCCAAACAAGAATAAAAGACATACACCAAATGTCCACTTTGAAACATAATATTTTCATGCTGATCAAATGATCACATATCAGAATCATAAAATCTACAGAAGATATCTAAGCTCTAAATTAAAGATGTGAGCACAAAATACTCTCACTCACAAATTTTACATTGGAAGGTATGCAAGTTGAAAACTGATTCTCAATGTAAACTAAGAAACCATTCCTTATTTCTTCCCCTATTGGAGCTTATCTAACTGCAGGATGGATTGCTCAAATTTAAGCACAACTTATATAAGAGATTTGATTGTGAAAAAAAAAATAGTATTGGTGAAAAAAAATTAAATAGAAATATACAAAAGAATAAAAATGTGGGATGCTTAAAAGTGAGGTGACATAGTGGACCACCCACTTTGGACTCACTTAAGAGCCCAAAGTAGGTTGCTTACATCACCATTGGAGATGCTCTTACTAATTTAAGAATCTATACAAAAGTAGAAAACCAGATTTCCATACAGAACACAACTACAAAAGGAAAAATTCACAATCACCACACATAACATAACAGAGTGCATAAATGAGACTATCAGTTCAAAACCAATATCTTACAGCCTCCAAGCTTCTCCGCGGCTCCTTCAGTCATGATGCTGTCTTCAGTCAGTTTTGTCTCATCAACAGAATTAGTGTCTTCTCTTCCTAAGGTTAAAACCACATCCATTGCCACTTTTGAATAAAATAAACTACCTAATACAAGACATGCAAAGCAAAGCCACAAACAGGATTAGCAAACTACTTGCTAAGAAACAAAATTTGCAGGAAAATCAAATCAAGATTTTGAATGGCGTCCAAATAACAGAAAAATCTCTTACCAATTATCTCTATGAATCAATTCTGGCAGCCACTCATGCCTGCATGACAGAAAATTTTACTTAAACTAATCCTCACACTAAAGAAAAGGGAAAAAAGGTTATATCGCATCAATTTAAGAGCCGACACCAATTATTCACAAAAATAGATAAATGGCAATCAAAGAATAAAATATCATACAAACAGTATTTTTAATATTTGCAAGAAACTCTAAATCTTTATGAAAAAAGACAAGAAATAGAAAAGAAAGCCACAAAAAATACTTTTTAACATTTGCAATAAATGATTTAGCATAACAAGAACACTGCATGTAACTAGATTGACCAGAAAGATCAACGTAATCCCCTTTCAGCACATTTTTCGAGAAAAAAAAAAAAAAAAAAAAAAAACACTCCGTTACATAAGTCTTCTTAAAAGAAAAAAATTAATCAACAACTTAAATTGCAAAACCTCAATCGTTACTAACACAACAATTTAATAAGTTTGTAACATCTGCACATACAAGAAAGAGAAGAAAGAAAGTCAAAGTTTCTTTTTTTGACGAAAAATCGGGCATAAATAAGTTAAACCCTTTTCGTAGAAATTTCCATTGACCATAATAAACACCCCGCACATCTTACCAATTTGCTTCTTCAAATACAAAAAGGGTTTGAGGATTTTAAGGTTTGAAGGAATAGAATTATTTTTGAGGAACTGAATGCTGAATTTGAATTGTGAATTTTAAGGTTTTGAGGATTTTAAGGTTTGGAGAGAGAGAGAGAGAGAGAGAGATGGGAGAGAGAGAATTCTGAGTGAGAAGTTATGAAGAGAAAAAAGGGAAAGGGGCAAAATAGTGTTACCTGATCTGAGTAATTGAGAAACAATGCGAGAGAGAGAGAGAGAGAGTGAACGGTAGAAAGTGCAGAATAGAAACAGTGAGAGATGGATTTTTGTTGGTTACACTTAAAATTAGAGATTAGGGCTGCACCTTCTTTAGTACTTTATCTAGTAAATTGCATTTATCTAGGAGTGCTTATCTATTATTATCTCTCAAGATATGAAATGATCTTATCCCTCGTTGATTCTAATTAACTGTGGGAGATGAGTTCTTTCTTTTTATTAATTTTAAATTTGAATTTGGGACTCTAAAGAAAAACAAAATTAGTTATTGTTTTGAATAATTTATTTGTGTATGTTTTTATAATCTTTTTTATTTATTTATTTTTTTAATTTTTCCAATTATCTATTTACTTATATTAGAAAGAATATATATATATATATATATATATATAATTTTCATTCTCTTCTTCGATAATTTTCTTTATACTTGTCTACTTCGAGTAATATTTTGTTTAACATGTTATCAACACAATTATCTTTCTTCCGCATGTTATCGATAATTGGTAATGTAACTTGCAAGAAAAAGTCATGTAAAGAAATCTATTAGAAAAATTATTCTTTTAAATTCATATTTCAAAGTTAGATTTTTCATCTCTCTAATTTTGTTATTCATATTATAAGTTTGGTAAGATATTTGTTAGGGGTGTTCGCGGGTACGGGTCACCCGTGAACCCGAACCGATCCGAACAGTTTGGGTTGGGTCATTTATATATTTGGGTCAAAACCGAACCGAACGGACCAAAATCGTTCATGTACGGGTTGGGTCACGGGTTTAGATTTACAGATCCGTTGATCCGATGACCCGATCCGTGAACCCGTAATAATAATATAAATTTTATTATTTATATATATATATATATATATATTAAAAATTAAAAAAATAATTTGACAATAAAAAAAAATATGATATTGTAAATGTTTAAGATTGCATTCAAAAATAAGATAGAATATTTTTTAATATTGCATTAAAAAAAGGATAGAATATTTTTAAGATTGCATTGCATAATATAATAAAATATCTTTAAGATTGCATTGGATAATATGATAGAATATATTTAGGATTGCATTCAAAAATTGGTTAAAATCATATCTTTAAATTAGTATAAATAGAAGCATATTTTGGTGTTCATTTATGCATTACATTCCAAATAATATTATAGAGTTTATGTTTGCATCATTGAGAGAATTGTTGTGAGATCATATAGAAGTTTGGGATTAAGGAATATAAACGTAAATGTAACTGTTTTATTGTATTCTTCTTCTTGACTTTGGGAAAGGTCGCAGCTGGGAACTAGGATACCAGTTTTGTCTCTGTTCTTGATGAATTGAGACATGCGACTTCTGGCTGGGAAACTAGGATACCAGTCTGGTTGGGAAACAAGGATATCAGTCTATCTCTATTCTTGGTGAATTGAGACTAGAGCTTTTTGTTGGAAAATAATATTGGGTCTCCAAGTGTTGAAACTGCAAGTGCTGGAACTTCTTAATGTATTACTTTTAGGTATATTGTTATTTGTTTCACCTTTTTTTTTATATATTGTTTACCATGTTTATAATATTAATGAATCATATTTTGTTTATTTGTTTGTTTCAGCAAATATGGTTGCAAAAAAATTGGTTATAACAAAGCTTGGTTTGTAAGATTCAGTTGTGATTCAGACTATTATAGTAATTATTGTTCACAAATCTATTTTTTTAATTTATATTATAAGTCTATTTTATAATATTATGTTGATGGTATTAAATGAATCAATTTTACTACTTTCATACATTTGATAATATTGTGTTAATAATTGTATGAGATATTTGAAAGAATAGTGATATAAAATAGTAGTTCTAAAAAAAAAAAATGGGTAACCTGGTGATCGGAACCGAACCGAACTGTTCATGAACGGGTTGGATTGGGTTGGGTTTCAATTTTTTTTTCTGAAAACCGAACCGAACCAAACCGATCAAATATGATTGGGTTGGGTCCTAAATTTGGCCAAAACCGATCCGAACCGACCCGCGAACACCCCTAATATTTGTGTTCTATTTACATAATTGTGAATTTGATCATTTAAAGTCTTGAATACTCTATCATAAAAGAAAAATTTTAGAATATTTTTCTCATCCCAAATGAGAAAGTAATGCCACAATGGTTGAAGCTTATAAATTTTATTATAATTTGATCTTGTGCCTAAGAGAAATTCATATTCTTTTGAATTCACATTTTAAGGCAAGACTATTTTTGTCTCCCTAATAATATTATTGATACCTATGATGCGTATAGTTATATTGTTCACATAAACGTAAAATTTATTTAGATATAATGTGTCTTGAAGACAATATCAAATAAAGAAATTCTAAATTTATTTTTATAAAAAGTCCTAAAGAGCTTTTCAAAGAAAGAAATTTGAATATATTTTTTCTCTCACTATAAGTGGGAAAATAATACAAAAAGTGAAAAAGGGGGAATTTTCATTTTTGAAGAATAAGAATAAAAAAGACGTTAGAAATGAGAAAATAATGTAAAAAATAAAACAAGAAAGAAATTTTCATTCTTGAAAATCGAGAACAGAAAAAATTGATTCTTTCTCACTAAAAATGAAAAAATAGTGTAAGAAAAAAAAATCATTCTTGAAAAATGTAACATTTTACCATTTACTAAAATATCAATTTGTGTATATTAACTTATTTCAATTTTTACATGATATCCTAACATGATTAGTTTTGCCTATAGTATTTCTATATGGGAATTTGAATAACGTAATATATGGTAATACATACATATAATATATATTTTTTATGCATACATACACATAATATTCATCCATAATGATAATACTAATCAATATGTTATTATTAATATTTTATTTGTTTATGTTCTAATCCAGGTAATTACATCTGATAAATATTATTACAATATTACATATGATTATTGGATATATGCAATCTAAATAATTATATACATATTAATTAATAATTTTAAAATAGGAAGCAAAGATAATTGTTTATGATATTTATTCTCATATTTATATTGATTAGTATTATCATTGTGGATGAACATATTATTATGTTTATGTATGCATAAAAAAATATATACTATATGTATGTTATAATGTGAGCATATATATGCAATATTCATAATTACTAGTTGATTGATATTGTGCGGAAAAAAATTGTCAATGATGGTATGTTAAAAAAAAAAATCTATCTTTTCATGTATTTATTGTGCTCCTATAATAGCAATATCAAGGAATAATAACTTTAAAAATATTTGAAATTTTTTCTTCTATATTCATAGAAAAAACAGTTTATGAAATTTATATGAAAAATCATATGATTCATTTGACTAACATTGCTTCATTTTCTAAAGTGAATGTTGCAAACATATATTTTTATCAAATAATTGTTTGAATAATTTATTTCTATCATATAATTTTTATTCATTATTGTTATAAAGCAATTAACATTGATTACTCATGATTTAAATCTTTTATATCATTACTTTTGGATTATTTTGTCATCACA
>PYAF01001048.1:306826-320613 GCA_007407185.1 Glycine tomentella
TTATGATTTGATTCATGTTATTGTTTAAAGACATATTATTTGACTATAACGTATGTATGTATATATAAATTTCATATACATATTTCTAAAATGTTTTATTAAAAGATAAATTAAAATTTTAGTTCTCCTATAATATCAAATACATGATTTTGGTTTCCTTATTTATAAATAAAGGTGTTGACACATTTTATTCAAAGATAATGTAATAAATAACTAAGACACTTTTTTTGTTTAGTTTATTTTATAAACACAATTTTGTATGTATCATTAGTCAAGAGTTATTATATTTTTTGAATTATAAAATTTTACAAATTAAAACGAATATTTAATATATAAATATTATTAATTTTATTTTATATATTTAATTTTTATTTTACTCTAATTTAACATCAACAACATCTTTAACTCAAGTTAATTGGGCTTGGTGGTAGATGAACCCAATAATAATTACTAGGAAGTTGGAAAAAAAACAAGAGGGGAAGAAAAAAGGGAAAAAAACAAAAGAGAAGATAATAAGATAAAAGAAAAGAAGGGTGAAAAAAGGAGGAGAAAAATGAAGAGGAAAAAAACTAAATGGGATCATCTTGAATATAGAGATAATAACAGATCTAACCCTCTGATAAGTGTCATATTTTAGTTATTTTCGAGATTATAATGTTAATGCTTATCTTTTGATTCCAATAGTCTATACATAGTAATAAAACAACGTTGGTTTTAACCATTTCCTAGCTTCTCCTGGCTTTGCAGCTTCGGCGACCTTCTCCTCAGCTTCTCCCAGCTTCGATGACTCTCCCAGTTTCGGTCAGCTTCTCCCAGCTTTGGATAACACGTGTCCACCTAGCACACGCTGTGAACTCCTTCATCCAACTGCATCTCCTAACCAACTATCAGCGCTGAATCCTCACCAACTCTGCTAACTACACATCTCAATTGTTAGACATTTCTTCCGGAACCGAGACTGCTCCATGGAGTTTCTCTCTGCAATCAATAACAACTCTGTCTCAGCTGTCATGCCCATGCCCGCTGATTGATCAACTGCTATTTCACTCTACCTCTGCTTCTTGTTGTTTTGTGTTTACACGTTTGCCCATTTATTTTTGTTGCATAGTAATGACTGTCAAATGAAGAAAAACTTATTTGTCCTCCCTACTCTGCTTTTTCAACGAATTCAATGAGCAACGAGCCCCAAACACTAAGAGAGTCTGATTCGTTCTCCCTCCTCTGCTTCTTCACCGACCTGAACGTATAGAGCCCGAAACACTCATTAAACCGACATTAATGGCGCGTGGTAGGTTGTTGCTTATGTTGTTACAGAATGTTGCTATCGTTTGCCTTATTTTAAAATTCTTTTTGTTTTGTCCACCAGTTTTTCGTAAACTAAGTTTCGTTGCTGAAGTTAATGATAAAAAAAAAACTTGGAAAATTGTTGTTCGAGCTTTAAATGTGTGGAGTATATCGAAAGGAGCTCTGTGTACCATTGAGGCAATTTTGGTTGACAAGAAGGTTAGTTTCTTTAAATGTTATTGACTTATATGTACCATAACTTCATATATTTATTAACCAGGGTGATAAAATACTAGCCCAGATGAGGAATATTGATGTTGGGATGAACGATGACATTTTTCGTGTTGGTCAATGTTATGTTATTCATAATTTTGAGGTGGAAAAAAATGCTGGTCAGTATAAGACTACCAGACATGCTTTTAAAATCAACCTGGTAAACACAGCCAAAATTACGCCCCATGAAATGGCTGACATACCTTTGATGCCATTCTCAGTGGATTTGCCGCACCTGATTATTTCATAGGTGACATTTATTTTAAGTATTCATGCATAAATGAGTTATATAACATGTTATTCATTAAATGTGTTTGGTAATGGTATGTTCTTGAAGATGTTGTTGGTGAGGTTCTTGAAGTTGTTCAATGCCACTTAGAAGGGACACCAAAGAGAATTTCTTTCAGTCTAAAAGATGAATGGTATTGTTTGGTTATTCACAACTTACTTATTTTGTACTTAATATTTTTGTCATGGACCAAATAATAACATATATTAATTGTTGATTCATAACATGAAACAGTGACAATGTGTTGAGTTGTACTTTATGGGAGGCGCTTGCTTTAGAGCTGAAGGATTGTTTGGATAAACATGTCAGTGGTCCTGTTGTGTTGTTGCTTAGCATGGCTAAGATCAAAGAAGCTAAAGGTATTATTGATAAGTCGTGTTTCGATGTTAGTTTTCTGTTGGTTATAAATGGCTGCTATTGTAATTGAATCATTTTGATGCAGACCCTTATCCTCTATCAATACAAAATTCCATGGTATGGTTCTCGCATCTTTGTCAACAGTGACATTAAGTAGATAGTTGAATTCAAGGATCGATTGAGGTTTTTGTAATTATCGTATCTCTTATTACGTTATTGTGTTATATTTGGTAATGTTCTGTTATAATTATATATTGTTTAATATTCCAGCATGGATCCAAGTCAACAAAGTATCAAGACATTTGGCCAACTAGGAACCCAGATTTCTGGTTCTTCTTCCTATTCTAATGTGGATCACTTTCTGTATAATGCACAAGTGAAGAATTTACATCAAATTAGCCAAGTTAAGAAGGTATCAATGATAATGGGTGTCAAAGATTTAATTTACATGAACCCGGTTTAACCCGGTGTCCTAAATAACCCGGTTCATAATTGTCATCCCGTATCTTATCATCAACTTATTGTGTTGTGTAAAAAATCTTAGAGAACCCGGGTTAATTTCTGTGTCATAAGTAACCCGGTTCATAATTGTCATTTCTGTTGTATCATCCCTATCTCATCATCAACTTATTGTGTTGTGTCAAATAGTTTAACGCGGGAAAACCTTAAATAACCCGGGTTAAACCCTGTATCCTAAGTAATCTGGTTCATAATTGTTATTTCTGTTGTCGCTTTCTGTATAATGCACAAGTGAAGAATTTACATCAAATTAGCCAAGTTAAGAAGATATCAATGATAATGGGCGTTAAAAATTTAATTGTCATAAACCCGGTTTAACCCGGTGTCCTAAATAATCCGGTTCAAAATTGTCATCCCGTATCTCATCATCAACTTATTGTGTTGTGTACAAAATCTTAGGGATTTCAGATTAAACCCTATGTCATAAGTAACCCAGTACATAATTGTCATTTCTGTTGTATCATCCTGTATCTCATCATCAGCTTATTGTGTTATGTCAAATACTTTAATGTGGGAAAACCTTAAACAACCTGGTATCCTATATAACTCAGTTCATGATTGTTATTTCTATTGTAGGAGTGTATGTATGTGACTATGGCTACTATACAGAAGTTGTTGATAGCCAATGGTTGGGTTTATGATGCATGCCCCAAATGTAACAAAAGGGTTGATGTCGAGGCTCTGACTGTTATTTGTGTTGGTTGTGGTAATGAAAGTGCAAGCTCTATACCAAGGTAGTGTTGCCAAAATTCGTTAATTTTGGTCTTGCTGCTCATTATTTAAATATCTTAAAAGTTGTTTTACTATTGTGCCATAGATATCGTATTGATGTTAGGGTGACTCAGTCACGTGAATCCTCCATTTTTACATTGTGGGATCGCGATTGTGTTGCTTTGATAAATGAAAGTGCATCTGAAATTAAACAAAAAAAATCATTGTTGAGGTTGGATATTATGTTGATGTAAGTTTCATGGTATAATATTGTTCTGCCATATTAAACCATTGTGGTCTTTGCAATTACTCAGGAAGGCATTTTTGATCCTAGAGATATACCGGAGTCTCTCGATCGTGTGTTGGGAAAAAGATTAGCTTTCAGATTCAAAGATGTGCCTGGTAATACATAACATTTTGTTTCTCAAATATCCGAAGACGATACATTGGTGAACAATGTTCTTGGATAACTTTCAACCTTTGACATGCATGTTTTGTTTAATGTTATATCAATCCATTTTCATAAAAAAAACTATTTTTATTTATTTAATATTCAATTTCTAATTCGGTAAATGGGTTTTTAAAAATTTCAAAGGATGAGGCAGAGCCATCTATGTCCTACGTGAGTCGGAATGATGATGCTACTGATAGTGTAAGTTGTTTGGTCTGAAGGTTTGTTTCCATTGTTATACTTGCTGAAGGTCTAAAGGTTTGTTTTAATTATTCACAACAATGATTCTCACAAACTGCTGGGTCTGATGCGCATTTGATGGAGTCAGTGACACCGGCTAAGCGGGATTTGCCCCAAACTGGTATTGAGTTGGATACTATGGCATATGAGGATTTATCACAAATACAATTATCCTCTACTAAGTTGAGAAAGCATATTAAGACTGAATGATGATTTAAAAGTATATTTAAAAAAGTATTTGGTGAAGTCATGTGACAAACTTTTTTTCTTATGGTTAGTCTAGATTGTATTAAATAGTTATTCCAATGTTGTACATTTTGAAACATGCAACATGTTATTTGCACTTTTGAAAGACTGTGGTTACCACATTGACTTCTTTGTTATGTATTTGTAATTATGGTGAATGATGTGCAACTTATTTTAAATGTCAAAGCAATCCAGAATTATAATAAGTCACATACCCATAATAATTTAAAAACTGTGGTTATAAATATAAATGGAAATTAAATTGTTAGAAAGGATGAATCACATAGCAATGGAACCATTTATTATATTAAAGTTTTACACATTTGAAATAATAATACTTTAAAAATTTATTTCACTTAGTTGAGAGTGCACATGGACATGGTAATATCACTCAACAATTCATGTCAATATCATATGTAATTGCACATCGATATTATACTCAAACATCAACAAGTTACCACACCATTGATCAACTAATAGTAACATTTTACCACATCAATATCAACTGATTAGGAAATTATACATACTCTTAATCATGTTGGTACGAGAGAGGTGAGACAAATGCTTAATAAGGAAATTATAAGGATGCAATTTGTGAATTAAATGTGGCCAATAGTGTGGAACCTTTAATAAGTGGGAAGAGACAAATAGAAAGTAAACTTAAAATTCTTTTGCACCAATGCAAAGGCATGCAAAATCCTAGCTACAGATCTGTGACTTAACTTTCTCAAAATCAGCTGAAATGTATGATAATTGGTGAGTCAGAGTATGGCCAAAATCTTTCATTTACCTCACTGTCCACAACAACAGGTCATTTCAGGGAAAAGTCAAAGTATGACCAAAATCTTAAATAAAAAGTTGTGATTGGTGTTTTTAATTTAACTAAAATTTGCTTTGATATACTTTTGCTGCATACTGAGAACCATTGTCAAAATCTGAAACAACTTTGGTTCTCACTAATCCTCACCTCTCTCACTAACCTAAGCTATCTACTAACAAGATTTAAAGAGAATGAAGATAAGCACAAGCTTGGGAGCAAGGAGAATGAAGAATGGAGGTTGCAAGAAGTGCCATTTGCCTTGGGGGTGCTTGGGTATTTATAGGGGTTGGCCTAGTCGAGTTTGGTCGCCCAAGCGACCAATTCCTTCATGTTTTACTCACTTGGACGAGTTAATAGCCCAAATTGCACGTCTACTTGGCCACTTGAAGGCCCAATTGCATGTGTTGCTCGCCCAAGCGAGCAAAATACACTAGATTCACTCGCTTGGGGGAGTTAAATGTACTTCCAGAAGAGTCTTTGGGCTTTTGTTGCATTTTGGGCTTGATTTGCTTGCTGCACCTCCTAGATTTGCTTTTATGAGTCATTTTTGCTTGCTTTATGTGTACGGAAGCTTCAGAATTCACGAAATCTAACAAAATACGAAAGAAGGTTGAATGAATCTTCAAGAATTATAAACACAATATAAATGCTAATTGTTAAATACAAACTAACTAGATTAGGGCAAATTTTGATAGATATTCTTAGTAAAAACACAAGATAAGTGCCTTAAATGTAACCTTAATTTCACTAAGATATGACACTTATCAATGAACTCTCAAATGACATTCATCATTGTGTTGATCACATTGCTATAGGTTTGTCTGTGTATCCACAAAGTGTTTAGTTAACCACAATGTTTCTAATGTCAAAGTAATTTCATGCACTGTTGTTGGGATGTTACAGCTGCACGATTAAGACGGAGGAACATACTACAAAGTAAGCGGTTATCAAAATAGAAACAGAACACTACTCGGAACACACAAATGAGCAACCAACATAAAGGTTATGGATCTCTATATTAATATCCAAGACCTTCTATTATCAGTTATGTCGTGTTAGTGATGTTTTATTTTGTGGGATATGTTGATTTAGGAGATGCTACTGAGACATGTCCATATTACCAGGCTGCCATGTGGTATGAAGAAAGTTTGAGGAAAAATAAAAAACGTGTTAATGGCAAATATAGTCTTTGTTGTAGTCTTGGAAAAATACAACTACCTTTTTTGAAGGATCCACCAGAACTGCTACAACGATTACTATGTGATCAACAATCACGTGAGAGCAGGAATTACCAACAATATATCAGAATTTACAATCTGATGTTTGCTTTTAGCTCTTTCGGTGCCAACATAGATAACTGTTTGTCACATGGAAAAGGTCCACCAATTTATAGAATTCATGGACAATCATGTCATTTAATTGGAAGCCTATTACCAATGCTTGAGAAACCTCCAAAATTTGCTCAACTATATATCTATGATACAAAGTATGAGGTTCAAAACAGACTTGGTGGAAGAAGGTATGGTTTATGGTATTATTGATATATTATTCAGTAACCCGGATTAAACCCGGTATCTTAAGTAACCCGGTTTATAAATATCATCACGTATCTCATCATCAACTTATTGTGTTGTGTTGCTGACTATGTATATCCTACAAAATTGTTATTGGTTGTTCTGTCCTTGTATTTGTTGGGTCAAAATTGACCCTCAAGTCAATTGCGGAAACGGAATAGTTAAATGCAAGAGGAGAGATATAAAGAAGAACACAGTCAAATTGTTTAACGTGGGAAATCCTTCAACAACCCGGGTTAAACCCAGTAACCTAAACACCCCGAAACATATTTGTCATTCTGTTCATTATTTTCATTGGGTCCACCCCCTGCTTTAACTCGGACAACATGTATGAGTCCTCCCCGTCTCATAAAAGACCAGACTTTGGTCTTCGAGATGACATGAATGGTCTCATCTTCATGAAATATCGCATCCTGCTTTTTCACTATATTATTGTTTGGATCTGAAATTCTTAACCCAAACTCGATTTTTCGTGAACCGAGGTAAATGAATTCATTCATTTTTATATCAAGCTTTGCTATTCCATCTTTTGGGATATGTACAAAAGCTATATTCTGGTATCCTCATCAACCCGATTTATAATTCTCTTCTCGTATCTCATCATTAACTCGGACCTTTGTATCTCGGTCCTCATCAGTTTGTTGCTGATCACCTGGTTCTTAGATCTAAAAATCTCATTAAATAGCTTTATGATCCAAATGGTACCTTTTTGTTCTACATATTTCCAAATTTCAATTGGAATATTATCAAAACCAACAACTTACTCATTATAATCCTCTTAGGAAGAGCTTTTTTTTTTTTATTTCTCCAAGTTAAATTTTTTCCAAATATGAAACATTAATGGTCTCATCTTCATAAATGATCATATCCCGACTTTTTATTATATTCTTAGATTGGATCCCAGAGTCTCAACTCGAACTCGATTTACTATGAACCAGGGTAAATTCATTCCTTCCATCTTTAATTCAAGCTTCACTCTTTCATCTTTAGGGATATGTACAAAATCTATAATTCGATATCCTCATAAACCCGCCGGTTTTCACTATCTCATTCATTGAATCCCAGTAAAAATAATCATCACTCACAATTTCCTGTAATTTTCAAGTGGGAAGAGCGCCTTGACTCACATCTTGTATCACAATTGAAAGAAATGCTTGATGAATACAATGTTTTTGCTAAGTCTTTTAGGATGGCCAAAGATAGATATCATAAGTGTTAAACACAAAATTTTAAATTACAATTAATTTCAGATAGGAAAAAGGATGGGAGGATTTACAATTTGCCCACAATTTCTGAAGTTACTGCAATTATTGTTGGGGATGCAACTCAGCTTATGAATAGAGATATTGTGCTTGAAAAATAGAGTGGACAATTGCAAAGAATTAGTGAGCTTCATCCAAGTTATCTGGGATTGCAATATCCCCTTCTATTTCCTTATGGTGAAGATGGATACTGCAATTATGTCAAGTATCGAGATATAGAGAAGTCAGCTGAAAGAAAGAGAAACAAACTTACTATCAGAGAATTTATGTGTTTTAGGCTACAATTTAGGAAAGGAGAAGGTCAAACTTTATTGAGCTCGAGAAGACTTTTTCAACAATTTATTTTTGATGGTTAAACAATAATGGAAACAGAACGATTGATGTTTACAAGAACACATCAAAAGCAGCTACATTGTGATAAATACAACACTTTGATTGCCTCACATGAAGGAGTTGATAATCAGTGTGGCAATAGTGGAAAGCGTATTGTCCTTCCTTCATCATTTGTTGAAAGCCGCAGGTATATGGATCAATTATACTTTGATGGAATGGCCATATGCAGCACGGTTGGATTCCCAGATTTATTCTTGACGTTCACTTGTAAACCTTATTGGCCAGAAATTCAAAGGTCTGTGATAGCGCTTAATTTGACTGCACCAGATCGGCCCGATGTTCTCATAAGAATTTTTAAACTCAAGCTAGAACAATTCATTTCAGACTTGAAAGATAAACAATTTTTGGGCGACATGTTGCATGTAAGACCTGTACTACAAGTCACTTATTATTATCAACTTCAATTTTTTTGCTTCGTGTTTTGTCTGATAATATAATTCTTGCATATATATACACAATAGAATTCCAAAAGTGAGGCTTGCCACATGCTCATATTTTGCTTTTTTTTTACATTCTTCTAGCAAGTATCCATTTCCTGAAGATATGGATAACATTATATCAGCTGAAATACCAGATCCAATTCAGGAGCCACAACTCTTTGAGTGTGTCAAAAATCATATGATGCATGGTCCATGTGGCTTTGCTAACAGAAGGTCCCTATGCATGAAAGATGGAAGATGTTCTAGATTCTTCCCAAAAAAAATGGCAAGCTGAAATTGTTGTTGATCAAGATGGCTATCCTATTTACAAAAGACATGATGATGGGAGATACATTGAAAAAAATGAAATCATGTTGGACAATAGGTATGTAGTCCCATACAATGCAAAACTGCTATTGAAATATCAAGCTCACATCAATGTAGAATGGTGCAACCAATCAACATCTATTGTTGCGAATTCGACAAGTGCACCGTTCGTTTCAAGTAATAAAGTTAGTAAGTAGAGTATCGTCTCCACAGGAATTGAATTGCAAATATTATCGTAACTTACTATTGTAGAAATTGGAAGGAAAATAATATGTTTGAAGAGAATAGTGTTGTATTTTGGAAATTACGCAAATTAAATAAATAATAGAAAGTTAGCGAGAATTATAAAGCAAATTAAAAGTGATTGTTACACAGTAATGAGAGACAATTGCGGTCAGAGCACATTCCCCTTTGATCCCTACCTCCTTTACTTAATTGGCTATTAAATTCAATTATTTCTAATTACTCAGAGAATGTATTTTTACGTAATTAGTTAAATCCTAATCCCTTAGTGATTTAACCCTTTAACCCAATCAGAAATCCTAATTCCTTAGTAATTCCCTAACAAGCTAAGCATTAAGAGAATACATTATATAGGTTATGCAATCATACATCCCTATCCCTAGGCAATGTAAAAATTGTTATTTTACTTATGTTAGAAATTAGAGCCCCAACATCCCTATTGCGAACTCTAACCCTCAGAACTTTAATAGAATAGCCAAATCTAATAAAGAATAATGCAGTGAAGAACAGAGTAAAACAAAGTAATTATGATAATTTTATATAAATACCAATCAAGTTACAGAGGAGTTCACATTGGTTCTGGCTCTAACCACAATAAGAAAAGTTAGCCAGATATGTTCAGAACTAATCTTCCCGCAATGACTCTAATCTTCTCCTCCTTTTCCTCTCCGCGTTTCTATCCCTGTTTTTGTCAACAGTGCCTCCTATTTATTCCCCACACGTTCATCTATTAATTAGGGTAACTAACCCCTTTTTCCTAAGCTATTTTGGTGCCAAATCATTTAAAACAGGAAACTGTGTAACTGTGGCGCTACTAGCGTGGGATCTCACGCTGATCGGGTGGAGTGTTTGAATTGGAAGGTTGGTCCTGGCAAGCTGGCGCTACTCGCGTGGTGATTCACGCTGATGGCGCGGGCTGGTCGATAGCTCATGTCAACTCTTTTTGCTTCTTTTCCTCTCTTTTTGACTCCTAAATAACAAAATAATAATAATTGAGGTAATAAACAATTAAATAAATAAACTTACCTAATTCTAACATATGTTACTAATTATTGAACAAATCATTAATCAATTAACCTTAAAAACTAATATATGCTAGCAGCATATCATCTATCAAATATTTATTCAAGTACATTCATAAAGATATGATCGCATAACAGCTGCTCTTGTGCCTGTGCAAGACGATGCTGGAACCAAAAATCAGCGTGTTGATGAACTTAAACACTATGTAGATGGTAGGTATATTTCTCCATGTGAAGCTTGCTGGAGAATATTTTCATTCCATATACACAAGAGATCACCTGCTGTTGAACGATTGTACTTTCATCTACCTGGTGAAAATTCAATCATATTTAAGGACGCTTTGCTGCAAAGCCAACAATTAAAGAGTCCATGTTTACATCCTAGCTACAATATAATAGCATTTTTGCTTAAGCTAGAGATCTGACTTATGTACAGTTTGTTAAAAAGTTTACATATGTACCTAAGGACAGACATTGGAATCCAAGAAAACAAGGTAACACCATTGGAAGGCTTAACTGGGTCCCTCCAAGTACTGGAGAATTATATTATCTTAGGATGATGTTGACATTGGTTAAAGGGCCAACCAGTTATGAACAAATCTGTACAGTGTGAGGTCAACTGTATCCTTGATTTAGAGAAGCTTGTTTTGCAATGGGTATTTTGCATTATAACAAGAAGTACATTGACGCTTTGGCAGAAGCATACCAGTGGAGTTCTGGTAGATTTTTAAGAAAATTGTTGGTTACAATGCTTATATCCAATAGCATGGATAGACCAGAGCATGTCTGGTGTCAAACATGTGACTATCTTATTGATGAGATTCTACATGAGCAAAGGAAGCTTAGAAACATGCCAGGTCAAGTACAACAATTATATCTTCTTTTATATAATCTGCATCTTGTGTTCACATATCCAAAATTACATCTCATTCTTTAAATTCACAGAATTGCAATTGCCAATTGAAGAATTACAAAATTTAGCATTGCTATATATTGAAGAAATTCTGCTGTCCAATAAAAAATCCTTAAAGGATTATCCAACCATGCCTTTTCCAATTGATGCAGTGTAACCCCACTTTGAAAATAGATATATTTATGCTGAGTAAAATTATGACAAGATTCAATTGCAATCTAAATTTGAGTCATGCTTTGCCACTTTGACAAGTTAGCTAATCAAATGAATTGCAAATACAATGCAAACAATTAAACTGTACACTCTATGTAACAGGTTATTTATTTTATTTGAAACCCAGATGAGCAAACAAATGTATTTAATTCTATCATGAATGTTGTCATCAAACAGTGTGGTGGAGTTTTCTTCTTATATGGCTATGGAGGTACTAGCAAGACTTTTATGTGGAAGAAATTGGCCTATGCATTACGTTCCAAAGGTGAAATTGTTTTAACAGTGGCTTCAAGTGGTATTGCTTCATTGTTATTACCCAATGGCAGAACTACAAATTCAAAATTTGCGATCCCTGTATGGTTGCAACATAACTCAGAAATGTCTGATGCACAAAAAATTCAGAAGTTTTCTGAGTGGCTTATATAAGTTGGTGATGGGAACATAGGCCATGGTAATGATGGGTTTTCTGATATAGAAATTCCACCATAATTTCTAATTACAGATTTCAACAATCCTATATAATCCATTGTTAAAAATACATATCCAGATCTGAACCACCATTATAATGATGAACACTTTCTTAGTACCAGGGTTATACTAGCTTTAACCATTGAGGTTGTTGACAAGATAAATGACCATGTATTAAACATGATCTCAGATGAGGAAAAAGAATATTTAAGCTCTGATTCAATTGACATGACAGATGTGGAAGAAAGTCAAGCTTACCAATCTATTACACTGGAGTTTTTACATTCTTTAAAAACATTTGGATTACAGAATCATCAAATCAAGTTGAAAATAGGGACACCTATTATGTTGATCCATAATTTGGATTAGGCAGAAGGGCTCTGCAATGGCACAAGGTTAATTGTCACTAGAATGGCTAATCATGTTATTGAAGCACGAATTGTTTCTGGTAAAAATATTGGATTTTTGGTTTACATTCCACCGATGTCATTATCACCATCACAATCTCCTTAGCCTTTCAAGATGGTAAGAAGACAATTACCAATAACAATCTCATATGCTATGACAACCAATAAATCTCAAGGTCAATCTCTCGAATATGTTGGAGTATATCTTCCTGATCCAGTTTTCAGCCATGGTCAACTTTATGTTGCATTCTCAAGAGTCAAGAGCCCAAATGGATTGAAAGTTCTCATTCATGACAAAGAGAGAAAACCACAAAAAAAAAACAACCAATGTGGTTTTCAGAGAAGTTTTCCAAAATCTATAATATGTGCTAATCTTTATACTTGATTATAGAATTGTTATTTAAAATTTACCTATTGACAATCATAATTAGTCTTTTGCATCCAGGATTTAGTTTGCAATGTATTTTGGATCAATTACTTCAAAATCAAAATTCCAATCTGGTGCAGTGATTACTGGTGCGGAAACTAGTTTTTGTTTCAAAGTTTCAAAAGCATGTAAACATAAATCATCAAAATGAAATGGGATATCTTTATTCAAAAGATTGCTAAGTGGCTTCGCAATTTTTGAAAAATCCTGAATAAACCGTCGGTAAAATCCTACATGTCCCAGAAAGCTTCGAACGGCTTTGACGTTGTTTGTTGGAGGCAATTTTTCTATGACGTCCACTTTAGCCTTGTCTACCTCAATACCCTGTATAGAAATCTTGTGTCCTAATACAATACCTTCGGTCACCATAAAGTGACACTTTTCCCAATTAAGCACAAGATTAGTTTCAATACAACGTTTCAAAATAGTATCAAGGTTAGACAGACATATATCAAAAGAAGTACCAAAAACTGAGAAATCATCCATGAATATTTCGATGCTTTTCTCAACTAAATCAGAAAATATGGAAAACAAGCATTGTTGGAAAGTAGCGGGTGCATTACATAAACCAAATGACATCTTCCTATATGCAAAAATACCGAAAGGGCAAGTAAATGCAGTTTTCTCTTGGTCTTGTGGATCAACACAGATTTGGTTATATCCAGAATAACCATCGAGAAAACAATAAAATTTCTTACCTGTTAGCCTCTCTAGCATTTGGTCCATGAAGGGTAAAGGAAAATGATCCTTCCGGGTGGCGTTGTTGAGTTTCCTATAGTCAATGCACATTCGCCATCCAGTGACAGTACGTGTAGGAATCAGCTCATCTTTATCATTCTTTATGACTGTCATACCACCCTTTTTCGGCACCACTTGAACAGGGCTCACCCATTGGCTATCTGATATGGGGTATATCATTCCTGCTTCTA
>PYAF01001048.1:320713-335125 GCA_007407185.1 Glycine tomentella
TCCTTCCGGGTGGCGTTGTTGAGTTTCCTATAGTCAATGCACATTCGCCATCCAGTGACAGTACGTGTAGGAATCAGCTCATCTTTATCATTCTTTATGACTGTCATACCACCCTTTTTCGGCACCACTTGAACAGGGCTCACCCATTGGCTATCTGATATGGGGTATATCATTCCTGCTTCTAACAGCTTCACTACTTCTTTTCTCACTACCTTCTTCATGGTTGGGTTCAGACGTCTTTGTGGTTGTGCAACAGGTTTAAAGTCTTTTTCCATTAAAATTTTATGCATGCAGTATGAAGGACTGATACCTGTTAAATCTGATAAAGTCCAACCAATAGCCTTACTGTTTTGTTGTAAGACTTGCATTAATTTCTTTTCTTCATCCTCAGAAAGATTTGCATTGATGATTACAGGTTTCTGAGAATTTCCTGCAAGAAAAACATGTTTTAGATGTGAAGAAAGTACCTTAAGTTCCAGCTTTGGTTCTTCTTCCTTCTTTTCTTCCTTTAATTCTTCAAATATGTCGTGATGAACAGGTACTTCTTTACAGGCGTTCAATTGATGAAGATACTCTGAGGTGTTGCTATCTCCATCTTCTTCTTGAGTTTCAGTCAATGCTTTTTCTAAACCATCTTTCTTATGAAAGAATCTTCTAGAGTCAGAAATAACTTCATCGAGAACATCAACTCAAAAACATTCTTTCTTATCTACAGGGTGCTTGATGGCTTCAAGAACATTAAACTGAACTTCATCGTCGTGAACTCTGACAGTGAGCTTTCCCTCATCAACATCAATAAGAACTTTGGTAGTCTTCATAAAGGGTCTGCCAAGAATCAATGGTACTTCACTATCTTCGTCCATATCCATCACTACAAAGTCAACTGGGAAAAAGAACTTGTCGACTTTCACCAACACATCTTCGATGACACCATAGGGATGTTTAATAGATCTATCAGCTAACTGCAACGTCATCCTGGTAGGCTTAATTACAACTGCTCCTATCCTCTTAACCATGGATAATGGTATGAGGTTGATGCTTGCACCTAAGTCAAGAAGAGATCTTCCCATAGATAAATTACCAATAGTAACAGGAATTGTAAAGCTACCTGGATCTCTAGACTTTTCAGGGAGAGTCTTTTGGATGATGGCATTGCATCCTGCATCCAGCTCTATGGTCTCCTCGTCGGTGTATCTTCTCTTCTTAGTTAGGAGATCCTTCATAAACTTGGCGTATGTTGGCATCTGCTCCAATGCCTCGAAAAAAGGAATATTTATTTGTAACTGCTTGAAGATGTCAAGGAAACGTTTGTATTCCCTTTCCTTTGATTTCTTGGATGGAGCGTGTGGATATAGCATGTGTTGGACTGGTGGTGGGGTTAAGGTTGCTTTGCCTTTGTCACTCCTTTTCTTTTTATCCTCATTTATCACTTTTCTCTCAATTTTCTCATTAGGTTCATCCTCTTCTTTTTCTTTTTCACTTTCTTTTTCCAACTCATCATTTTTCTCTATATTTCCTTCATTTTTCTTTTCTTCCTTATCATTTCTACCCACTACAGTTCCCCTTCTAGTGATAATTGCTTTACACTGCTCATTGGGATTAACTTGGGTATTTGCTGAGAAAAATCCACCTCCATTGTCAGCTAACTGCTTTGCAAGCTGCCCCACTTGAACTTCTAAATTCTTGATAGAAGCTTCGATGTTCTTTTGATTGCTGATGGACATTTGCATGAATTGTGTCAGGGTGTCTTCCATCTTTGTCAATCTATCAGATTGAGCTTGCTGAGGTGAATTTCTATTAGAAGGACCTGGAAAAGAATTAGAAGAACTAGCAAAGGAATTGTTAGGAGGACCTGCAAAAGGAGGGTTAGTGGGAACATAAGCATTATTATTTTGCCTCCAATTATAGGGTTGATTAGAACCTGGACCATTGCGATAGCCTTGGTAATTCCTTTGGTAATTTTGAGGTCTTGACTGATTTTGCATGTAGTGTGCTTCTTCTTCCTGTGAAAAATCACCGGGTACCATGCAATGGCCATTTTGGTGGTCTCCCCCACAAAAATCACATCTCAGTATTTGTACTTGATGGGCTGAATGAGAATGAGATTTCTGTGAGCTTCCTTGCTGAAGTTGAGGAATTTGGCCTATTTGTTTTGTTAAGGCCTCTAATTGCTGGGTCAAGAGCTTGTTTTGAGCCAAGATAGCACTTTGAGTGTCAAGCTCTAGTATCCCTTTCCTCTGAATGGGTGATCTATCATGATGATATTGATAGTCACTTGCAGCTATTGAGTCGATGATCACTATTGCTTCTTCGGGACTTTTAGACATCATGGTTCCCCCAGCTGAAGCGTCAAGGATCATCTTGGTTTAGGGCCTCAGACCACTGTAGAAGATATGTAATTGTGTGGCGTCATCAAAATTGTGGTTCGGGCATCTCCTCAATAGTGATTTAAATCTTTCCCAGGTCTCACAGAGGGGTTCATCTACTCCTTGAGCAAAAGTGGCAATTGCGGACTTTGCACTGATGAATCTTGAAGGAGGAAAAAATCTAGCAATGAATTTTTCTTCCAAATCTTCCCACGTGCTTAGACTCTTGTTGGGTTATGATTGAAGCCATGTTTTCGCTTTACCTGTCAAAGAAAAAGGAAAAGCTCTAAGATAAACAGCTTCCGCATCCTCGTCCGATGCTCCCATCGTACTGCACAGCTCCATGAAAGTAGATAGATGTGTGTAAGGATCTTCATGGTCCAATCCGGCAAAAGGGTGCGAGCCAATGAGACTAAGTAATGCAGGCTTCAACTCCACAACCTTGTTGTTGAAAGGAGGGATGACTATGCTATTATAGTGCTTTGGACCCTGTTGATAGGCATAGTCTCCAAGTGTCCTCCTTGGTGCTGGTCTATTCTCTTCTCCGCCTCGATCCGCCATGTTATTATTTACTGCAGGTTTTTCGGGTGAAGAAAGATCAATAGATGATGTTCCTTCAGAATGCTTTAATTCTTGCTTCTTTTTCTTTCGATTTTTCCTTTCTGTTTTCGAGATTTCTAGATCAAACAGAGGTTTATCTGTAGAAGACTTACCTCGCATAAAGAGAAATGACGAAACTACAAGATTTTGTTAAGCACCGAGTTCTAAAATAACAAGAAAATATATACAACAAAACAGAAAATAAAGAACAAGAAAATACTCTACTAAACTGAAATTTAAAACAACTAATGTAAACGAATCAAATCCCCGGCAACGGCGCCAGAAACTTGTTAGGATTTTACCACGGCAAGCGTACCGTTGTATAGTTGTAAGTTTCAAAATTTATAAGATCGTCTCCATAGGGATTTGAGTTTACGTCGGTTGGTTTAAATTATTACCAGTCTAGTAGTTATATACAGATGATAAAAAGCGATGATTCATTTGTTGTTCTGTGTAAAAAAAATAACGGAAAACAAATAAACGATTACGGGAAATAAATAAACGGATACAAGTCAAGTAAGTGTAGGATTGGATTTCTTCTTGCTTATCCCTTTTTAATTGATTTTACCTACGCATGTTCTATTCTTATTGCCGCACACATCTAAGTAACCTTAATTCGTTCCTCGCAATTACTGTCCTAAGGATATTTTACTAAATATCGATTCCTCGCATATTTAATTAAATATCCTAGCATTAAGATCCTAATCACGTGTTTAATGCGATTGAAACATTAAGCCCTATTCCTAGCAACGTAACGTAACGAGTAATTAAATTCAGTTCAAACCCTAAGATTACTTTCCAGTCTCACTTAGGAATTTAAGTTTGTGATCCTAGTGATCAAGTAGAATCAAGCATTAAGCGTAGAATGAAATTACCAGTAAGAAATAGAACGATGCATAAATAATTAAAAGAGCATAGGGATAAGAAGAGTATGTCCAATCCTTAAGGAAGTTTAAGCAAACATGGGTAGAACCTCCTCGAGAGAATCACCGACTAAGCTCGTCATCGACCCTCTCTTCGGCAGAATCTCCTTACACAATTCACTCTACCTCACTTCCCTAAGTTCTACACTCACTTTGGAACTTAAATAAGCAAGAAACAAGACAAGCAGCTAAGTGGGAGAGAAATGGAGTGAAGAATGATCCCTCAGCCTTCAAAATGAGTCCCTTGGCCTGCTGCTTGCTCTGGTTGCCCAGGCGACCAAATCCTTCACAAAACAGGCGCCTGGGCGAGCTAAAGGCTGCTTTCTTAGAACTTGCACTTGCCCAGGCGAGTGGAATAGGCATACTCTAGCCGCTTGGGCGAGTTAAAAACTTAACTCTGAAGGATTCTTTGGGCCTTGGTGCTTGTTGGGCCTGGAATGCTGTTTGAGACCACTTTCTTTGCTTAATTCACTCCATGCTTCTAGTTTCGTAAGCTTGGTTCTTCCGTAACTTTTAAAAACCTAGCAAAATTCAAACATTCGATTGGACGTAAACTCTTCAAAATATAAAAGCATAACTTAGCTTAGTATAACCATTAATTAACTAGGTTTCTAGGGTTAACTTGTGAATGAATCAATTAAAATAACGGATAAGTGCCATATTTGAATCCTATTTTTACTAAAATGTGGCACTTATCAATTACTCACCAAACATGTATAATCCAAAGTTGTTATGATATTGTGCCTTCAATTAAATTGTAATGTTCCTGCAGGTGCAAGTTTCTACTGTCATACCCAATAGGATGATCACAACAATTACTGTAATATTGCTGCAACTGTCATATCCAACAAATGATCACAACAATTACCATGATCAGCTTTATTAAACAGATCTGCAGTTTTTTTGTTCTTAGTTGTATTAACTGTTTCATTTTGGTTCTTAGGTAACTAAAGTATATAACCAATATATAATCCACTCTCTTGATTAGTTCCTTTCATAAATGCTCAATATTTGCAGTTCAAACGTTTCATGGGTTTCAAAAAAAATAAAATAAAAATATACCATAATTACATCTAAATCTGGTTTCAATGTTTCCGCCCAGGTGAATGTTTTTCCTTTCTTAGGACCAATAACCCGTGGTTTCAGAAAGTAATAATGTTTTGCTTTGTTAAGGATTTGTAAGCATAATTTGGCAATCATGTGTTTCTCATCTATTGAGATCATGAGTCATTTGATAGCAATTTTGCTAATAAATGAAGCATTTTTGTCTTTATTGTGACTTTGCAAGATAATAAAGGAAACGGGGCATTATGACCGGGCTGTTAAGTGATGCACAGACTTTCAGGTATATATGATGCATCAAAATTATTATGTTGGCAAATTAATCTTTGTTGGGATTAAGTTCATGGATGATAACGCGGAACAGATTGCAAAGATAAAATGAAATAATCTTTGCATAATAGAATGCCTGGTAGTTGAACCCAGATGAATATTTATGCACGCTATGAAAAATATCTTATTTTGGCCAAATCATTTAATAGAATTCAGTATAGTATGGATTCATGCGTATGATCGTAATTCTAAAATTGAGTTTCAATTATAAATAAAAAGACAAACAACATGCCAAGCAAATTAAAATCGGGAACAGACCCGGCAATATCCAACAGAACAAAACTGGGAACAAACCTGGCAATGTTTGATACAAATTTAAGGAGGGCTCAAAGGCCCCAAAAGAAAAGCAAAAAACATACAACTCAACACCAGCATCCCAGCTCTTTAAAATTTATGTTGCTCGTGATTGAGCTTGATCTTCACTTTGGGTGGTAGGCATCGTCTCTTCTTCCTCGCAGATTTGATCTTCCACCTGAGTTACCGAATCTTCGCGAGAAGGTGGAGGAAGTGATATTAAGCTTAACCCCGGGGATCAAGCACCGAGTCTGCTCCAATGTGTCAAAAAATTAATTTTTATTAACCCGGTTTAACCCGGTGTTCTAAATAACCCAGTTCATAGTTGCATCCCGTATCTCATCATCAACTTGTTATGTTGTGTAAAAAATCGTAGAAAACCCTGTTAAACTCGGTATCCTAATTAACATGGTTCATAATTGTCATTTCTGTTGTAGGAGGGAATGTGTGTGACTGTGGCTACTATACAGAAGTTGTTGATAGCCAATAGTTGGGTTTATGATGCCTTCCTATTCTAACGTGGATCACTTTTTGTATAATGCACAAGTGAACAATTTACATCAAATTAGCCAAGTTAAAAAGGTATCAATGATAATGGGTGTCCAAAATTTAATTTTTATAAACCCGGTTTAACCCGATTCATACTCTATTAGGCCCATTTGTTGGATCCGTAACAGTTACCCCCCAGCCCGGTTGTGAACACTTCTAGGTTACCGGGGTGTATTAGTGGACAATTTCATCTTTCAGTTCTGACGAGTTCTGATTTACGCACATCATTTCCCCCAACTGGTTTGTCGATTTGATTCTTTTCTTGACATTGATCTCGATTTTTGTATCTACCGGGTTGTTTCTTTATGGTTGTTCTCGGTTTTTGTATATTCTAGGTTGTTTCTTTATTGAAACTGTGACTGTCCATATCCGAATAGTTCATGCGTTTCGGTTCCCTTGGATTTATATGGTATCCCCCTCGGATTTGGACATTCACGAGGGGCCTACATATCTCACATCAAGAATGGGGAACGTCTGTCTTAAAGTTACTTTTTGCCACTTGTCATTTCATTAGCCATAATGCACTATTGGCGCACTGATTTGCCTTTTCGATACACACACGCATTTAATGTTGTGTCGTTTCATACTGCATGCTAATGATGAATTTTGAATTTATTAGTCTTTTTTGCCCCCAGACCTGACACTTCGCACACGTCTGATGGTTATGTGACTTTTCGCACAATCTGACGGTTACCTTTGCATACACATCTGACGGTTACGCCACGTTTTGCATTAATCCGACGGTTACCTTTGCATCCTCTTTTGTGCCTATATATATCCCCCTTCGTTTTCATTTGCTTTTCTCTATTTTGTTGCTTCTTCTTTTTGCATATTCTGTGTTTTCGAGCCCTCATTCCTGTCATTACTAGCATTTCATCTCCTGAGTTTTAACAAATCTTCGCAGAAATAGGTACCTCCATTACCATACACTTCTTGTTGTTTCTTTTACTTTGATTGTAGTCTGTTGGTTGTTCTTGGGGTGTTGTCAATCTTTGTTCATTTTCTGGTTTTATTTCTTTGCTGCAACTGCAACTATTTTGGTTCTTCAGTTTCCTTGAAAAAATTCTATTTTCTCCTTTTATAATGAGCCTTTCTCCCGAAGAAGACACAAGATTATGCCAAACCATTCCCCCAAGGGCTGGGTATTGGTTATTTGGTTTGCCCCTTTCTGAAGAAGAGAGAGAAAAGGCTTTGCATTGCTCATATATTGGTGGAGTTAGCAGAAAAGGGAAAGTTAAAGTTCCCGAAAACAAAACTCCTTTACTCGAAACCAAAACTCCTTTAGATATTAGGGCATCTTCTATACATCCTTCCCATTTTTCTCAAGGTTCTGAAGTGAAGAACCCTAATTCTTCATTGTCCCAAAGTAACATAACCCTTTCCTCAAAACCTGTTTTTGAAACCCAGTTCGAACCATGTTTTGATTGTGTTTATGAAAGCAACATGGCTCTGCTTCGATGGCTGAGTCGTTGCTTGGGTCTTGTCGTCACAACCCGGTTCTTATCCCTAGACCGAGTCTTGCCAAGCCAAATAATTTCCTTTCGATGCCGGGTAGCGCTTCTGATTCTGCCAAGAATGTTGACGAACCTGAGCATATCATCCTTGTCTCAGATGATTCTTCTACCCCCTCAAACTCTCCTCGCAATCAAAAATATCTTTCTTTAGGTATGTTACTATCTTACTGATTTTTATTTGTTTGATGTAGGTATTTATAGACCCATCTTCGGAACAAGTTGCCAAATCTCAATCCGCCTAATCACATCCCGGTTCTTCTTCTCCTGCTATGTCTTCTAAATTCCCATGGGTAACCCATGAAGTTTTGCGGATGTTGTCCGAGCTTAACTCGAAGGATATTGCTACCCTTCCTGTTGGGAATGAGGAAAATTTTGTCGTTCGCTCCCCTGATAAGGACGGGCCTATCTGCTCTTTGAGGGAGGCAAATAATCCTTCTTTTTTCTTTTTCTATAAAGATTTGATAACCCCGATAGGGATTCGATTTCCCCTATCCAAGTTCCAAATGAACATTTTAAACCACCTTCATCTGGCTCCTTCACAACTTCACCTAAATAGTTGGGGCTTCATAAAAACCTTCATCCGGGGTCATACTGAGCGAAAGCTCTTTCGTGTATATACCGACTCTTTTAAAAATTTCAAAAAAAAGTATTTTAAAGTTGTTGCTGAACCCGGCAAACAACCTTTTTTCCTTTGTTCTCCTGATTCGTAGGACGCAGAGTGGAAATTTCCCCTCTATTGGTCCCATACTGATAAATGTCATATCTTAGTAAAAATCGGATTACATTTAAAGCATTTATCTTGAGTTTTAATTAAGAATATCTGTCAAAATTTGCCCTAATCTAGTTAGTTTTTGTTAAACACGTAGTAATTATATGTCTCAAAGATTCATCCAAGTTTTATTTTTATTTTGCTAGCATTCGAGGATTTCCGAGGCTTTCAAAAACTAAAAGCAAGCAAAAAGGGGACCATAAAGCAAATTTGGGAGGTACATCCAGCAAATTAGGCCCAAGGCCCAAAATTTCTTCCAGAAGGGACGTTTAGCTCGTCCAGGCGAGCTAATGTAGTGCAAATTGCTCGCCTGGGCGAGTGGATCAGCAAGTGGCCAAACAAGTGGGCCAAGTGGATCAACAACTTGGGCTTAAGCTCGCCTGGGCGACCAAACTCGTCCAGATCCACCCCTATAAATACCTATGCACCCCCCAAAGGGAAATCCATCCCTCCAAAACAAATTCTCTCTTCTCTCTCTTGTTCTAAGCTTTTCTAAGCTTTTTGCTTCTTTTAAATCTTTGTTTTAGTGAGAGTTTAGGTTAGTGAAAGAAAGAAAATTAGTGTGGAAACTCTGCCGAATCGGAAAGAGGTGATTAATCCTTTCACCGATTTTTCTGCGGAGATTCTGCCCATGCTTGGCTAGCTTTTCTCGAAGGATTTGATGTAATCTTCTTACCCTTACAGTATTTCTTTTGATATTTATCTCTACATAAGTCTTTCTATTTATTATTGGTAAATTTATTCCGTACTTAACGCTTGATATTACTTGATCACTAATATCACGAACTTAAATTCAAAGTGAGACTGAGAAGTAATCTTAGGGTTTGAAATGAATAAATTTACTCTTTACGTTACGTTGCTAGACATAGAACATAACGTTTAGATTGCAAATAAACACGCGAATATAATCGTAACGCTGGGATATTTATTTCATATGCGAGAGATCGATATTTGATAAATATTCTTAGGATTCTCAAATGCGAGACATCGATTTGGGATGATCTTACGTGTGCATCAATAATAATAGAAAATAACTTATGCAAGGTAATATTAATTGAATACTAAGGGTATGAACGATGAAATCCAATCCTACGCTATTTAATTAATCAAACTCGTTTTATTTTCCGTAACTCTTCGTAATCTTTCGTATTAAGTCTATTATTTCCGTTTCTTTTAAATTTTCATCATTTCGTTATTTCCGCAACTACATGAAACTCCGTTCACACTCACTGTACATAAACTATTAAACTGTTAAGCTTTATTTGAATTAACTGAGTAAAAATCAAGTCCCTGTGGAGACGAACTTTTATAAATTTTGTAACTTACAACGACAATTGGTACGCTTGCCAATAGTCTAACAAGTTTCTGGCGCCGTTGCCGGGGATTTGAATTATTTACTCAGTTCTTTTAGATTTAATTTATCAGTTTAGTAGGACTTTTTCTTATTTTCATTATTTACCTTATTTTTAATTTTTGTATATAATTTCTCTTTTATTTTAAACTTCGATGCTTACGGGATATTGTAGTTTGTTCTTCTTCCTTTATGCGAGGTAAGTTTTCTACAGATAAAACTTTGTTTGATCCAGAAATCACCAAAACAGAAAGGAAAAATAGAAAGAAAAAGAAATTAGAAGACAGTAAGACATCGGAGGCAACTTCGTCTATTGATCCTCCTTCATCCAAGCCACCTGTTCGTGAAAATATGGCCGATCGAGGGGAAGGTGAAGATAGACCACCAAGGAGGACTCTTGGTGACTATGCTTACCAACAAGGCCCAAAGCATTACAATAGCATAGTCATCCCTCCTTTCAACAACAAGGTTGTGGAGCTGAAGCCAGCATTACTCAGTCTGATTGGTTCACATCCCTTTTCAGGGATGGACCATGAAGATCCATATACTCACCTGTCCACATTCATGGAGTTATGCAGTACAATGGGAGCTTCTGACGAGGATGCGAAAGCTGTTTATCTTCGAGCTTTTCCTTTTTCTTTGACAGGTAAAGCTAAAACATGGCTTCAATCACAACCCAACAAGAGTCTAAGCACGTGGGAAGATTTGGAGGAAAAGTTCATCTCTAGATTCTTTCCTCCTTCAGATTCATCAGTGCAAAGTCCGCAATTGCCACTTTTGCTCAAGGAGTAGATAAACCCCTCTGTGAGACGTGGGAAAGATTTAAATCACTGTTGAGGAGGTGCCCAAACCACAATTTTGATGATGCCACACAGTTACACATTTTCTACAGTGGTTTGAGGCCCCAAACCAAGATGATCCTTGATGCTTCAGCTGGGGGAACCATGATGTCTAAAAGTCCCGAAGAAGCAATCGTGATCATCGACTCAATAGCTGGAAGTGACTATCAATCTCATCATGATAAATCACCCATGCAGAGGAAAGGGATACTAGAGCTTGATACTCAAAGTGCCATATTGGCTCAAAATAAGCTCTTGACCCAGCAACTAGAGGCCTTAACCAAACAAATAGGCCAAATTCCTCAACTTCAGCAAAGGAAACCACAGAAATCTCATTCTCATTCAGCCCATCAAATAATGAGATATGATCTCTGTGGGGGAGACCACCAAAATGGCCATTGTACGGTACCCGGAGATTTTCCACAGGAAGAAGAAGCACATTACATGCAAAATCAGTCAAGACCTCAAAACTATCAAGGAAATTTCCAAGGCTATCGTAATGGTCCAGGTTCTAATCAACCCTATAATTGGAGGCAAAATAATAATGCTTATGTTCCCACTAACCCTCCTTTTGCAGGTCCTCCTAACAATTCCTTTGCTAGTTCTTCAAATTCTTTTTCAGGTCCTTCTAATCGAAATGCACCTCAGCAAGCTCAAACCGATAGATTGACAAAGATAGAAGACACCCTGACACAATTCATGCAAATGACCATCAGCAATCAAAAGAACACCGAAGCTTCTATCAAAAATCTAGAAGTTCAAGTGGGGCAGCTTGCAAAGCAGTTAGCTGACAATGGAGGTGGATCTTTCTCAGCTAATACCCAAGTTAATCCCAAGGAGCAGTGTCAAGCAATTATCACTAGAAGAGGAACTGTAGTGGGTAGAAATGATGAGGAAGAAAAGAAAAATGAAGAAAATATAGAAAAAAATGATGAGTTGGAAAAAGAAAGTGAAAAAGAAAAAGAAGAGGGTGAACCTAATGAAAAACTTGAGAGAAAGGGGATAAGTGAGGATAAAAACAAAGGGAGTGACAAGGGTAAAACATCCTTCACCCCACCACCAGTCCAACATATGCCATATCCACATGCTCCATCCAAGAAGTCAAAGGAAAGGGAATACAAACGTTTCCTTGACATCTTCAAGCAGTTACAAATAAATACTCTTTTTTCTGAGGCACTGGAGCAGATGCCAACATATGCTAAGTTTATGAAAGATCTTCTAACTAAGAAGAGAAGATACACCGATGAGGAGACCATAGAGCTGGATGCAGGATGCAGTGCCATCATCCAAAAGACTCTCCCTGAAACGTCTAGAGATCCAGGTAGCTTTACAATTCCTGTTACTATTGGTAATTTATCTGTAGGAAGATCTCTTCTTGACTTAGGTACAAGCATCAACCTCATACCATTATCCATGGTTAAGAGGATAGGAGCAGTTGTAATAAAGCCGATCAGGATGACGCTGCAGTTAGCTGATAGATCTATCACACATCCATATGGTGTCATCGAAGATGTGTTGGTGAAAGTCGACAAGTTCTTTTTCCCAGTCGACTTTGTTGTAATGGAAATGGACGAAGACAGTGAAATACCATTGATCCTTGGTAGACCCTTTATGAAGACTGCCAAAGTTCTTATTGATGTTGATGAGGGAAAGCTCACTGTCAGAGTTCATGATGATGAAGTTCAATTTAATGTTCTTGAAGCCATCAAACACCTTGTAGATAAGAAAGAATGTTTTGGAGTTGATCTTCTCGATGAAATTATTTCCGACTTTAGAAAATTCTTTCACAAGAAAGATGGCTTGGAGAAAGCATTGACTGAAACTCAAGAAGAAGATGGAGATAGTAACACCTCAGAGTGTAACACCCCGTAGGCCTCCGGTGCGTTAACATTAATAATATCAGATTAGCGCATCGTATCCAATTTATAAACAATAGCGGAAGCATAGAATCGTTTTCTTGATACATTATGTACGGCATCACTTATCATGATACAAAGAAAAAGTTAAATTTTATCATGATAAAAAGCTTATGAAAAGAAATTTTCATCCTAGACAAAATGTTTTGTTATTTAACTCTCGATTGAGATTGTTTCCAGGAAAGCTGAAGTCCAAATGGTCCGGACCTTTCATAATAAAAGAAGTCAAGCCACATGGAGCTGTGATACTAGAGGACCCCAGTACAAAGGAAACATGGACTGTAAATGGAAGCAGACTAAAGCCGTATCTAGGTGGTGAATTCGAAAGACTCATCACTGTGATACAACTTCAAGATAGTTGAGCTGCAACGCGTCTAGCTAACACGACGTAAAAGAAGCGCTTCTAGGGCAGCCTAGTAATTTCTAAACCTTTTTGTTATATGCTTTATAAATTTTATTTAAAATTATTACTTATATAAATAGAGATTAGTTAAAGTAATAGATAATTCTAAGTTAAAATAATTTCTGCAAAAAAAAAAAATGGTGTTTAGCTCGCCCAGGCGAGCAGACCATGGCCATTTTGGTCGCCTGGGCGAGCCCCTTCGTGCAGGTCATAAACAGCCAGGTACTTAGTGAAATTTTTTGCTTTTATCATTTACTTTGGCTTGTGCATTCCTTCCTTTATCCATCAAAGTCGCCCAAGCGCTTGTGCATCTTCAATTTCATCCAATTCTTGCATTTTGGACTTCCAGTAAGTATCTCTTCTTGCATACATGCAATTTCTAAGTGCTGTTCTTCTTTTATAAATCAAATATGATAATAGGAAGTGATTCTTTTTGCTTTTATGCTCAACAACATCAATTAGGTTTTGCATCTCATTCTAAATTAATTGTTTTGAGTAATTTTGTTGCATATAATTGTATTGGTCACTTCTCCCTCTAATTTCTTTGCAAAATTCTGGTCTAAGCTATGTGTCAAAATAACCTTTTCAAGGTTCCAAATAATATGCACACTAGGTGTTTGATATTTTGCCACAATGAAATCAGCTTCTGTAATGCATAATTGTGGTTCACACAAATGGTCTAAAACATATTTAAATGTCACATTGATCTTAAATTAGGCCACAACACTTGATGCAACCATCAAAATGTGTATTTGGTATGAAAGACATAGCTTTTTATTTTGATACAATGAAACACTAAATTGCCTAAGCTATGGTCTGTGGAATTTTAGCACTCAGTTTTGTGTCCTAAACATGAGTGAATTGTGCATAACATGAAGATAGCATAGAGATTGAATTCCTTGATTCAATTTGTATATGAGAAATAGAGAAGTTCTGTGGAAAATTGATATCACAATGGCTGCCAATTGTCTTATATTTTCTGCATCTTGCTGAAATTATTTGGGAGTGAATATCTTAGGTTTAAATTCAATGGCACCCAAGAAACTTCAACATAAAAGGGCAAGGCATGAAAGGACTAGTGCACCTCCACCTGAGGACTTCATTTTTGATGAGCAAAGGTTTAGAAGCAAGGAACATCAACTCCGCTTCGAAGCCATACAACATTGGTCCTTCCACAAAGAACGAAGAGTTCAACTGCTTAATGATGAATACACAGAATTTGCAAATGAACTTGACCGAAGAAGATGGAGGCCACTAGCTACCCCTTTACAAAAGTTTGATCCTGAGATTGTTTTGAAGTTCTATGCAAATGCCTGGCCACTAGAAGGAGCTTTATTTGATAAGAGATCATTTGTCCGAGGCCAATGGATTCCCTATGACTCTGATGCCATAAATCAATTCTTAGGGAATCCACTTGTTCTACCAGAGGGACAACTTTGTGAGTACATGGAAAGAAGGAATAATTTTGATGAAGAAGCCATGAGACAACTTCTTTG
>PYAF01001048.1:335225-369082 GCA_007407185.1 Glycine tomentella
TAGAAGGAGCTTTATTTGATAAGAGATCATTTGTCCGAGGCCAATGGATTCCCTATGACTCTGATGCCATAAATCAATTCTTAGGGAATCCACTTGTTCTACCAGAGGGACAACTTTGTGAGTACATGGAAAGAAGGAATAATTTTGATGAAGAAGCCATGAGACAACTTCTTTGCATTCCAGGAACTGATTTTGCTCGTAATGTATCCGGACATAGGGTAAGGTTAATGAGAACTAACATGACCACCACTACCCAAATATGGATGACTTTCTTGCTAAGTAATATCATGCCTAGTGACCATAATTCTGATCTTCCCATGCTTAAATGTCAACTAGCATACAGTATCATGACACAACTTAGCATAGATGTGGCTCAAATCATTTCCGAGGCTATCCACCAGTTTGTTATCCTAGAGCCCATTAGGCATCCCCTGAACCCCGAGTGAGCAAATAGGGCCCTTGGATTTCCCACTCTCATCACTGGTCTATGTCAGTTTTTTGGAGTCCAAGCCCATCCCTCTAGGACCATCCGCCCTCCTATTAACCGTGCATTTATTGAAAAATATTGTTTAGCTAGACAGGTCGAGCAGCAGCCCGCTCATGAGCCAGCATCCCTGGAGTTTATCTCTGCCCATATGCAGAGAATGGAGCTTCAGATGCACACCTACATGCAGCATTTGGCGGATCAGCAAGCTGCTAATCACCGAGGGCAGGTGCAGCTGAATCAGAGCTTTTACGAATACACCCAGCATCAGCACCAGCAGGAGCCCATTCCATTTCATTGGCCCACTCCGGAGTAGTTCAGCGTGTATGTTGCATGGCCTGGGGACAGGTCAACATTCCCGGAGGAGGCAGAGGATCAGAGAGCTCAGTAGGATCCTGTAGCTGGCCCCGCACATGATCATGATGAAGAAAGCAGCTGAGGAGGATCATTTGAGACATTATCTGATGAGGATCATGGATTGCATCATTTGAACACTGTGACACTGTTTAATTTTTCTTTACTGCTTTTTATATACTTTAGTTACTACATTACTCTTTTTGGTATAATATATTATTAGCATATCTTTTTGAAAATATTACCAAAATTTTTGCTTTTTGCTTAATATAATAATCTTTTTGGGACTTAAAAGAAATAATTTTCTTGAAATGAAACATGTTTTGAAAAGAATCAACAGATATTAATTTGAAACTTGATTTTTTGTGATACTGGATCAGAAACAAAATGATTTTTAGTTAAAAATCTTGAGAAAGAAAAAACCAGTGAGATGATTTTCCAAATATCAAATGAAGGCAAGACTTTTTACATGAAATTAATAAAGAATATCTTCCGAAACAAATGATTTGATTTGATCATGAAAACAGACCTTAAAGCCTAAGTGAGTGTGTGCAACCACATAAATACAATGAGTGTCCTCACTGATATGATTATAGTAATTTTACATGAATTTCTAATTGTCAAAACATATGATGCATGGATATGATTTAGGCCATCTTTCTTTTTGAACAAAATTTTAAAAGCCACTAGCCAAAAAGCTATCCCAAACATGAATATAGTGATTTACCATTTGCAACCTTTTTTGAGCCAAACAGTTAATTTCTTGTTGAAACCCTAACCTAGGATAGGAATTCCCTACCTTACCTAAGGTTAGGAGAGCAAAAAGGGAAATAATTTGTTGATGGAAACTTCTTTTGAGTACTTCGTGCTATGAAAAAGATTTCTAAATATGGTTATATGCTATTCATATGAAAGAAAAAGAAAAAGAAAAGGAAACAAATTCCTTGTGCTTTAAAGTGTTATACAAAGTTGGGTGAATAAAAAGATGAATAAAAATCTTGGAAGAAAAGGAAAACATAGGAAGTAAAAATATCACTGTTTTATCTATGCTCTCCTATTCCATAGGTTCTTTGAATACCCAGAAAAACCAAGATTTCTTTTCTAACCAAAAGCCCAGCCATAAAACCCCTAATGATCCTTGTTGATTATGCACTTTGATTTGATAGGAAATGAATTGCAAAATCAATCTATAAAATATCAGTGAAGGAATTGAAATAAAACACTTACCTGTGAGAAAATTAAACACTGAGAGGTTTTCTTCTGTGCAAATCAGTCATATGTTTTCTCTGATATCTTTTGAAAAGAAATGTAAATTGATCTTAATTTCCTTTGGATATGTGAATTTCATCTTTCAGTTTCAATTCTCAAGGGTAACTATTTGAAAATATGTTCTGATCATTTTTGAAGTTGATTCTTTATAAAACATGTTTCCAAATAACTTTACTCTTGCTTGAGGACAAGCAAGATTCTAAGTTGGGGGGAGTTGATAAATGCCATATCTTAGTAAAAATCGGATTACATTTAAAGCATTTATCTTGAGTTTTAATTAAGAATATCTGTCAAAATTTGCCCTAATCTAGTTAGTTTTTGTTAAACACGTAGTAATTATATGTCTCGAAGATTCATCCAAGTTTTATTTTTATTTTGCTAGCATTCGAGGATTTCCGAGACTTTCTAAAACTAAAAGCAAGCAAAAAGGGGACCATAAAGCAAATTTGGGAGGTACATCCAGCAAATTAGGCCCAAGGCCCAAAATTTCTTCCAGAAGGGACGTTTAGCTCGTCCAGGCGAGCTAATGTAGTGCAAATTGCTCGCCTGGGCGAGTGGATCAGCAAGTGGCCAAACAAGTGGGCCAAGTGGATCAACAACTTGGGCTTAAGCTCGCCTGGGCGACCAAATCATGCCTAAAATGCTCACCTGGGCGACCAAACTCGTCCAGATCCACCCCTATAAATACCCATGCACCCCCCAAAGGGAAATCCATCCCTCCAAAACAAATTCTCTCTTCTCTCTCTTGTTCTAAGCTTTTCTAAGCTTTTTGCTTCTTTTAAATCTTTGTTTTAGTGAGAGTTTAGGTTAGTGAAAGAAAGAAAATTAGTGTGGAAACTCTGCCGAATCGGAAAGAGGTGATGAATCCTTTCACCGATTTTTCTACGGAGATTCTTCCCATGCTTGGCTAGCTTTTCTCGAAGGATTGGATGTAATCTTCTTACCCTTACAGTATTTCTTTTGATATTTATCTCTGCATAAGTCTTTCTATTTATTATTGGTAAATTTATTCCGTACTTAACGCTTGATATTACTTGATCACTAATATCACGAACTTAAATTCAAAGTGAGACTGAGAAGTAATCTTAGGGTTTAAAATGAATAAATTTACTCTTTACGTTACGTTGCTAGACATAGAACATAACGTTTAGATTGCAAATAAACACGCGAATATAATCGTAACGCTGGGATATTTATTTCATATGCGAGAGATCGATATTTGATAAATATTCTTAGGATTCTCAAATGCGAGACATCGATTTGGGATGATCTTATGTGTGCATCAATAATAATAGAAAATAACTTATGCAAGGTAATATTAATTGAATACTAAGGGTATGAACGATGAAATCCAATCCTACGCTATTTAATTAATCAAACTCGTTTTATTTTCCGTAACTTTTCGTAATCTTTCGTATTAAGTCTATTATTTCCGTTTCTTTTAAATTTTCATCATTTCGTTATTTCCGCAACTACATGAAACTTTGTTCACACTCACTGTACATAAACTATTAAACTGTTAAGTTTTATTTGAATTAACTGAGTAAAAATCAAGTCCCTGTGGAGACGAACCTTTATAAATTTTGTAACTTACGACAATTGGTACGCTTGCCAATAGTCTAACACATACTCACCATGATTTTTCTCCGTCTTCCTATCATTTTGAGGAAATAGATTTATCGGATGCTGATGCTTTTTTGGTTACCCGGATAGCTGCATATAAAGAAGCTCACAACCATCCTAACGTTGCTTCTTTTATTCGTACATATCATTCCAGGTTTCCCGCATCATCAAGTATGATCATGTACTCTTTTACTTATTATATATGACTTTGTGTGCTCTGACTATGCCTTTTATTTTGCAGTTTCTGAGATGGGAAAACAGACAACATCCTCTTTGACTCCGGATTCCAGAAATCCCAACCCCTCCAAGCAGCCACAATGAAGGAAATGATGACCAGCAACAACCTGATGACATCCGAGTTGATGAAGAGCACAGGAATGAAGAACCCAAAGATGCTAGCCTATTGTCGACGATTTCAGACCGCTGTTTGAATTTGACGCATTGAAGTTGGACAGACAGATTTGTTAGATTGGGCTTCCCTTGTGCTTTGCATTTGAGAGATCTCTAGAGAGAATTAGAGTGAAACACTCTAGGGAGTTTGATCATCATCATTGTTGAAGAGGTTGAGTGAACCACAACCTTGGTGTATTTGATTCTTTGTAACCCATTATTTTATAGTGGATATTTGATTCTGGATTAATGTCCTGTCAGTTTTTACTTCTTCACATCGGAGAAGGTTTTCTCACGTTAAACATATTGATTGTTTTTTTCTCTCTCTCTCTGTTCTTGCCATTTTTCGTTTCGCTTCCGCAAATCTATTTGAGGGTTTGACCATAACCAAACTAAAGGAAATCAACTTCACGTTCCCCATCCTTGATATGTCATATGTGGACCCCTTGTGACTGTCCAAATTGGGTAGGACCCAGGGATGCTCGAATATGAACAATGATAGTTGCAATTAAGATACAACCCAGTATATGCAACAATCCCAGATCAACCATCCTTACTAGGGATGGTCATATAAATCAATCAACGTCAAGCAAAGTAGCAAATCGACAAGCCAATTGAGAGAAATGTTGTGCAAAACTTCCAACCCATCATGTTAAAACAATTTAAAGCTAAACATATTTGTAAAAATTTTAATTAACATTAATTTTTAATTTAAATTAATTTAAAAATATTTCTTATAGACCCATAATAATAATACAAAACCAACATGCTTTCGTAATGTTCAATTATGAGACATTATATAATTTTAATGATTTTAAATTATTCTAGAAGCAATTCAATTGGACAATATTGATCTAATACAAAAATGTTTATAGTTTTTCATAATTTTAATTACATGAAAGGTCTATAAATAATATTTATCTACAATCATGCAATTGGGCCCTTGATGGCAAACCACTTAAAAATCATAGCTTCATTGTCAGTGTATTAGCCATGTACTTAACATAATAATGTCCATGAAGCCTATGACTGAATTTAATCAATATTCAAAATTAAGGTTCTTAAAATCGTTTTTGAATAATATTACAATTAAAAAATTTTGTGTTATGACAGACATAAAAATTAAAATTAATTTATAAAAATGTGGCGGAGTGGAGCGAAGCAGAGCGACCCGTGCGTATGCGCATGGGTCAAAAATACTAGTTTTTCTTATAAACTTCCCCTAATTCTAGTTGTTTTATATATTATACATTTATAAATATTTGTGTTTAAAATTTGGAAGATTCATCCAATAAATTTTAATATTTTGATAGGTATTTTGAATTAAGCAACCAAGCCAAGATGGAGGGGCAAAAGAGTCAAAATTACAAGATTCCATAAGTGAAATTCGCCCAGGCTAGCAATCAGCTCACCTGGGCTAATCATGTTACCTATCCATAAAGCAATTAACTCGCCTGGGCGAGCTACCTTCCTTCAGACATAAGCAACCAGAGAAGCTTGCCTGGGCGAGTTGGTCTGACACCTCCTCCACCATTTGGCTATAAAAGCCATGCAAGGGAAGCTTGAAGAGGGAGAACGAACCAGAGGAGAGAAAAATGCAGAGGAAGGTGAGAGAAGAGACAAAAGGAGGGAAAAGTCTACAGAAACGGATCGGGGATCATTTCCTTCGTCATGTCTTCTGTTAATCTCTTGCTCTACACAATATTCAACTAGTTTCTCCAAAGGATTGGATGTAATCTTTGTATCCTTATGTATCTCTTTTGATATTTGATATATGTATGAATCTTTTCTACTCATTATTGGTGATTTGAATCTGTTCGTAATGCTTGATTCTACTTGATCACTAATTTCATGAAATTAGATTCTAAGTTTGACTGGAAAGTGCTTTTAGAATTTGAACTGAATGATTTTACTCTCTACGTTACGTTGCTAGGAATAGAGCATAACGTTATGATTGCAAATAGCACTAGAATATGATTATAATGCCGAGTTATTTACTTCATATGTGAGGGATTGATATTTGGTAAATATCCTTAGGATTCTCGAATGCGAGGGATCGATTCGGGGTGAATTATTGTTTGCATTAGTAATGTTAGAAAATGATTCATATGTATTAATATTATTTTGAATACTAAGGATATGAAAAATGAAATCCAATCCTATATTCTCTTAAATTAATTAAATTAATTTAATTAGTTTTCATAATTTTCTGTATTTCCGACGCCCTAATCCATTATTTTCGTTATTTTCGTTATTTTTGTAAACCCATGAAATTTCGATTATATTTGTTGTACATAACTATTGATCTGTTAACTTTCATCTGGGAAAACTGAGTAGCTCAAGTCCTTGTGGAGACAATCTCTTATAAATTCTGTAACCTACGACGACATTGGTACGCTTGCCAATAGTCTAACACCTTCCACCAAGCTTATTACTTTTCTCCATTCTGTCCTAAGACACACCTTCCGCCAATCTATATCCCACTTCATTAAGTCTTGTTTAATTACCTTTCCCCATGTAAGTTTTGGTCTACCTCTACCTCTCTTTGTATCGAGCTCTTGGTAACAGACTCTTGTTCTTAGGGTAGAATCCAGGGATCGTCTCATTTGTATTCAATTATTGTAATTGTATCGTGTGTACAATGATTGTATTATTGTGAAAAACTTACTACCATTTTCATAGTCAAATTAATGGGGTTTTCATTAAAATCTGAATTTACAGGCTTAAGAGTTAGTGATATCGTAGCAACGAGATGGGTCGTTATAGAGGTCGACCAAAACTTACCTGTGGAAAGATAGTTAACCAAGACCTAATGGAGTGGGATATAGATTAGCGGACGGTATGTCTTAGGACAGAGTGGACAAAAGCTATAAGCTTCACGGAGGGTTAAACCCATTAGTAGTTCTATGTTCCAGTCATTCCCTTGTTTTAGTTCTTTTCCTCTTCTTTTCTCCCTTCTTCCTTTCACCCCTCTTTTATTTTAGTTTTTTTTTTCTTTTGTCTTATTTCCACTTTTTTCTACCCCTCTCCCTTTCTATGTCTTTGTCTCATTTCTAATTTATCATTGGGTTCATCTACCACCGACCCCAATTAACTTGGGTTAAAGGTGTTGTTGATGACATTAATGATGTATTCAAATTTCACAATAGTTTATTTAGATGATATTTTAGTATTCTCAAAATCTATAAACCAACATATAAAACATTTAGAAAAAATTATAAAAATTATTAAAGAAAATGGATTGGTAGTCTCTGAAAGAAAAATAAAGATATTTGAAACAAAAATAAGATTTTTAGTTTATGAAATATACCAAGGAACCATCATTTAAAAAAAAGGTCAGTAGAATTTATGGAAAAGTTCTCGGATGAAATAAAAGAAAAAATCCAATTACAAAGTTTTTTGGGATGTATTAATTACATAGCTGATTTTATTCCCAATATCAAAATAATGTGTGCTCCTTTTTTCAAAAGACTTAAGAAAACCTCTCCAGTTTGGCCAGAAGAAATGACTCAAGCCGTGAGAGAAATAAAAAAGATAGCCAAGAAACTTTCATGTCTAGGAATATCAAATCCAGAAACCTTCTTGGTAGTAGAAATAGACGCGTTAGAATTAGACTATGGAGGTATCCTTAAGCAAAAGATAGCTCAAGATTCAAAAAAATAGGTAGTCAGATACCATTCAGGTATTTGGCATCCAGCCCAACAAAAATATTCTACTATGAAGAAAGAAATAATTTCAATAGTTTCATGCTTACAAAAATTCCAAGATGATTTATTCAATAATTTTTTTAAAATCCGAACTGATTGTAAAGCAGTGCCTACTATTTTACAAAAAGATGTTAAAAAATTTAGTTTCAAAACATATTTTTGCTAGATGGTAGTCTTTATTATCTTTTTTCGATTTTGATATAGAACATATAAAAGGAGAAAATAATTTTCTTCCAGATTTTTTAACAAAAGAATTTTTACAGGGTTCAACATGAGCCGCAAAACCAATACTAGTACCAAGACTACAACAAAAGATCAATATGGACCCCCACTGGGTACCGATAAAGAGAAACAATCAATACAGCCTTTGGAAAATACTGGAACATCCAGACTATTAACCAACCCCAATATTAGACCTAATATATTATCACATGTTGTGAGAGGACTTCCTCCATCAAACCGATACACTCATCTTCAATACATTAATACTCTAATAGGGCCTAGAGATTTTGAAAGAGCCAATACCTCACAAACTTTTCAGACTAGTACCGAAAACAAATCCAGATTATATTAAAAAAGATGTTATACCATTAATAGTAGCAGAGAAGCATTGGTTAAAACTACCTTATGTAGATTTAGCCAATAAGATTTTTCGCTAAGAAATGCAATATCCCATGTGATGGAGGTCCATGGCAAGCTAAAGGTATAGAAGGAGAGCTTGAAGCACTTCCTTTGGTGAGCTTTAAAGGACCAATGACAAGAGCTAGAACTCAAGCACTTCAAGATGACATCCAAGCTAAATTGGCAAGTATGAAGAAGCACACCAACTCAAGGATAACAAGGGCTGGATTTTGATGTCTCAAGTTCAATTTAATTCCATAAATTCCAGCACTTGCTAGTAGCAAAAATAGTTGCAATAAAAAGACCTTTAGAGGCATTTGTGTAAAGCATTTGTTTGTTATTGTTGGCTGCACCTTAAGTCTTAAAATACTGCACCTTTTTCATGGTTTGGGTCAGAAAAGAGTCACTTCCATTTAGTTTGCATTAGGCTTCTAAGTGTGCACTACAAGCTTCATTTGTATTGTCATTTTAATTTGCATTTGCTTTGTAATTTTGTGGCCTATATAAGCTAGTCCAAAACTGATTGTAACTAACTTTGTTCATAATTTGAATGCAAATAAGAATTTGTGAGAGTTTCTCTTTTGTTCTTATGCAAGAACCTCTTGGGTCTTATCAATGGCTTCTCAATTCTATTGTGGCGATTCTTCCTAGACTTATTGGATAGCTTCTCCATGGTGTCTTCCATCTTCATCCCTAACCTTTCTCCATCTTCCATTGCTTCACATTCAAGCTTTCCAACTAGCCATGTTCCACGTGAAATGAAGGCATGCTTATGTTCTTGAAAAGCTTGAAGATTGGGTTTCATTGTAAGGTAGATTTGGAAAATTCAATGTCTAATGGGTTTAAACATACATCACCATGACACGTGACAAAAATCATAGAACTTTTTATGAGTTTATTTTAGTAGATATTGATTATATTGAGATCTCACATAATAACGATTTCAATGGAATAATACAATTTTCAAAAATCAAGATTTTAACAGTTTTATCTAATATTGATTGGGGATAACCTTTGTATACCCCAAAATCATTTTAAAGATCCTTTCTTCCAAACGATTGTAATTATTTTGATTATATGGCAGCCTGAAATAAAGTTTTATATCTTAAGCTTGATAAACATTCTTGGTTTATCTGGTTTAAAAAAGGAATATCTTTAATATTTTCCCAAATGGTTCATAAGATGGTTTTTGGACTTTGGTCCAACAAGAGCTCTTTTCCCAAAAGTAGACAATATGTATCAATTCTTCAAAAAGCATACTACTTTTGTAGAAGGCTATAGATTCATATCCTTCGTGGCATCACAAGGGATAACTTGGATTATATGCTGGACTTATACCTATTCAAGACTGGATGATGTCAAAGACATCCATTTATTATCAAGACAAATAAAAGTTAAGTGGAGGAAGAAATTTGATATTGCTTTGATTAGCAAAGAAAAATTAGTCCAATGGGCTAAAATTAATAAAATTCCAAGAAGTCCAATAGATGATCAAGCAAGAAGCTCTATTTTTGGCTCAGGAGAGTCAACTTATGGCTGAATTAGCTACTGCTACATCCCAAGATGATTTTGAAGAAAGACTTCACAGGATAAGAAGCTTTACTAATCCACGTCTGAAAGCAATAAAAGATGAAGGCAATAGTACAAATAGTAATCCTTATCAGAAAATAGGGATATGCTTGACTACTTTACCAAAGAAGAATTGTCAGAATAAACTCAAGACTACAAAAACCAATAATAAGTGTTGGCAAGACTCAATAACCAATAAGAAATGTTGACAAGATACAACTAGAATGTCGGCTAGATAAAAATATAGTATGTAAATTATTTTATTTTCCTATGGTTGTGATATAAAGTTCTCCTTATCTTCTATCTTACCTTCTGGACTTACCATGTCAAAAGTTGTTGGGTATTTTGTCTTGTAATAATGTTTTTCTTTGCTTGTTGCGTATACTTTTCTATAAATTGAGGAATGAAGGAAGATAGAGGGGTCACTGGAAAAAACCCACAGACAGAACATTTCTTATTGTCTCTCAAAATTCTCCAACTTCTTTTCTAATCTTCATACTTGTTGTATTTCAACATTATATAAGTAAGTTTTACTTTCATCATGAATAAAACATATTTTGGAATTTCATATTTCTCTCATCATCAAAATTTAGTTTGTGAATTTGTTATCTTTGAATTCCAAGACTATTTCGTTATTTATAGACAATTTGATTTATTTTAGGATTTATTAATTTCGATCTTTTACTAGTGGAATAAACAAAATTAAACACAAGAATTCTCCAAAAACCACTTTCATTAACCAAAAGTTTCACTTTAGAGGATCAAAATTTCTTTTAACCTTCTCCCCCCTTTTGTTATAAACAAAAAGACTAAGAGTTCAAAGAAAGAAATGATAATAAGACATCATGGTCACTTTTGAACTTAAGGTGGTGGAAGAGGCTGCACAGGTGGTGGTGAAGATGGTGGTGGAAGTGTTGGTTCAACAAGAGCAGGAATAGAGGATGAAAGGGATGGTTCAATGGCAGGTGGTGTTTGTTCAACAATAGTAGGAGGTGCAGGGGCAAAAATAGAAGGTGTTTTAAACTTGGTAATTTGTCACAACATTAGGAAGAACATAATTAATAGGAGTAGGACCTAAACTTGTTGATTAGACGATCTCAACATTAGGTGCATCGTTTTCCCTAGAGATAGCTTCATGTGTGCGTGTGTGTGGGTGTGGGGGTGTGCGTGTGTGTGTGTGTTGTGTGTTCGAGAGTGTTGTTTCCCTAGAGGTAGCTTTTGTTTGGCCATCGATTTGGGGGTGATATGAAGTACTCATTCGGAGCTTCGTCCCACTCAATCAGAATAATTCGCGCCACAAGCACTGATAAATAGGGGGTCCCTGTCCGACACCAAGCTTCATGGAAACCCATTGAATTTGCACATTATATCCATAAAAAGTAAGGCTACCTTGTATGAGGTGTATTGGGGTGGAAGGGCATCGAAATGGGCTTCCTTTGAAAATCGATCCACGACCACTAGAATGGAAGTAAACCCGTTAGACAATTGTAGTCTGGTGATGAAGTCAAGAAATAAGTCCTCCTATATGAAGGAAGGGGTGGGACAAAGGTTGAAGCAAACCCGTGGGTTTCTTTGTTCCATACTTCATTTGCTGGCAAGTGGGACGTTGAGAAACATACCGGCGGACATCAGATCGCATCTGAGACCAAACAAAATTGTCCTGAGAATGGTGAAGAGTCTTAGCAACGCCCAAATGGCCTCTGAGAGGGGTGTTGTGAAATTCCTCCAACAATAAAGAGGTGAATTGATTATTAGAGGGCAGGAAAATCTTCCCTTGGAGAAACAAAAGGTTGCGGTGAATGGCATAGTTGGGGTGAGCTTCTGGGTGTTGTTGGACTTGCTGCAATAACTCTATGCAGTCGCTATTTTCATGGAGGGATTTCCGAAGCTGCTATAGAAACGCAAAATTAGGAAGGGATGACGAGAAGAGTTTATTACAAACAGGGGTGGTGATTCGAGATAACACATCAGCAACTACGTTGCTGGATCCATATTTGTACTGGATTGTGTAATCATATCATAGAAACTTGGATGAATATGTCTGTTGCTCTGGGGTTTGAATTACTTGGGGCATGAGATCCTTCAAGCTCTTGTGATCTATAAGGATGACAAAGGGGTGACCAAGCAAGTAAATACGCCACTTATGGACGATAGAGATGATGGCATAACATTCGCGGATGTATGTAGAAGCCCGTTGGAGACGAGGGTAGAATGCCTTGCTATAATAAGCAATTGGGTGTGAATTCTAGGAAGAGAGACACCCATAGATGTACCTGAAGCGTCATACTCTAGGATGAATGGAATAGTGAAATCAGGTGTAGTGAGCCCAGAGGCCTCTGTCATGAGCTGCTTTAATTGTTCAAAAGCTCGTTGGGATTTCGGTTGCCATAAGAATTGATCCTTGCAGAGTAGAGTAATCAATGTTCCAGCCACGATGGCATATCCTCGAATAAATTTTCGATAGAATCTTGTCAGACCGAGAAAACCCCTTAATTCAGAAGGAGAAGAAGGTGAAGGCCACTCGACCATCGCCTAGATTTTAGCCAGGTAAGGGGAAACTCCCTGAGCCGACACAATGTGGCCGAGATAGTGCAGTTGGTTTCTAAAAAATAGGCATTTAGACCGGCTTAGGTAGAACATTCCCTATGAGAAAGATGAAAGAACCACCTCCAAATGTACAATATGCGAGGGCAATGATGGACTGTAGACAAAATATCATTGAAAAGTGGATGGGGGAGGAAAGATTTTAAGAGCTCGTTCATGGTGGCCTGAAAAGTGGATGGCATATTACAGAGGCCAAACAACATAACTTTGAACTCATAATGCCCTTGGTGAGTACGAAAGGATATTTTGGGAATGTTCTCGGCCGCCATACAAATATGATGGAAACCTTTACGCATATCTAGTTTAGAAAATAGGATGTGTGTCCCAATTTGTCAAGCAACTCACTAATGGTAGGCATGGGGAAACGGTTTTTCACCGTGATTGCATTGAGTGCTCGATAATCAACACAACACCAACAATTGTCCTTCTTTTTGATGAGGAGAACAGGGCAGGAGAAGGGACTTTGGCTGGTTTGTATCAGGCTGACATCAAGCATACTAGCCACTTGTTTCTCGAGCTCGGATTTCTGGCAATATGAGTATCAGTATGGTTTGACATTCACAGGGCTAGAATTGGGCAATAGATGGATGTGGTGGGTGATGGAGCGAAACTGGTGTATATAGGGGGACTGTGGACAGGATGAAGGTTGGGCTGAGTCTGAGATTGGGGATCGATGAAACAAAGCAGAAATGCTTTGCATCTGTGCAAAGCGTTTCACCTGTTGGACTGAGGCAGTGGCCGGGTGTAGGGGTACATCAGCGTGAAGAGTGATGGGCTGGCCCAAATAGGAGAAGGTAATGGGGAGGGTGGTGTAATATGTGGTAACCAGGCCCAACAGTTTTAGCCACTGAAACCCTAAAACATTTCCGCACCACTAAGGGGTAGGTTAAATAGGTCAAGGGTAAAGGTGTGACCTTGAATGAAAATGGGTACATGGGGGCAGGTGGTATCATAGTCGAGAATACTCTCATTAAACACCATCACTTGAAGCGCAACTGATGTATGACTAAACCCATTAGACATTGATTTCCCAAATCAACCTTCAATGAAACCTAATCTTCAAGCTTCTTCAAGAACACAAGATGTCCTCAATTTCACGTGCAGCCCAAGGTTTGAAAGAAAGCTTCAAAATGCAGCAATGGAAGATGGAAGAAGGTAAAAGATGAAAATGGAAGACACCATGGAGAAGCTCTCCAATAAGTCTAGGACGAATCGCCACAATAATATTGAGAAGCCATTAATAAGACCCAACAGGTTCTTGCACAAGAACAAGAGAGAAACTCTCACAAGCAATTCAGTTTTTCATTAATTTGTAAAAAATTAAAGTTCCTCCATTCATTTTTGGACAACTTTATATAAAAAAACGAATGTAACTGAATGTAATCGATTAATATGTCCATGTAATCGATTAATTGTTCATGTAATCGATTCATTTGTTCTTGAGTTTCCTGTAAAAGACGTATGAACAAAGTAATCAATTAATTTGTCAAATAATCGATTAACACAGAGTTTTCCCATTTCACAAAGTAGTTAGTAATCGATTACAGATTGCTGGTAATCAATTAACACAGACAGAAGTGCTTAGTAATTGATTATAGATAACTGGTAATCGATTAACACAGACAGGACTTGTTATGTGTTTATTCTGAGTTGGTGTGCTTCTTCATACTTGTCCAAATTATACAAGTTAGCTTTGATGTGGTCATGAAGGACTTAATGAAAATATAATCAACACTTATGCAAATAACCAAAAGGGGGGTTGAATTGGTTTTACCTCAGAGTTTTAAAAATTTCCTTTCAAAATATGTAACAGCGGAAGACTTTAAAAGGATCGTATCAATCTAAAACAAATTTAAAAAAACAATTTATTTCTCCAATCAAATTACCCTTGTGTTGTGACCAAGTTTGTATTATAGTCAATTACTATACTTCAAGAGTTAAATGAAATACAAATTGAAATATAAAGCACAAAAGATTTATACTGGTTCACCTCTCAACTCCGGAGGCTACATCCAGTTTTCTTCCAACCAAATCTTGGTTAGAGTTCCACTATAACAAATATTTGTTCTTTACAAGCTTACAAATGATCTCTCTTACCCACCCTAGGTAAAATTCAAAATCTACTTCCTATAGACTTTTCAAAAGACCAAGAACCAGAGATCCCCTTTCTGTTCTTCCCTCTAGAAACCCTTTCTAGAAAAAGCTTTAAAGAATACAAATGTTATATGGAAGTATCACACAATTTTACAACAGAAATTTACTAGAAGTCAAGCTTAAGGTACAAGAAAGATATCACCTTATAATCCTCAGCAATAACAATGACATGAATGATTCAATCAACCTGAGATTATATGTAGAAGATGACTTCCAGTCTTTCTTGAATTCTTTCTTTAAGAACAAGCTTGAACAAAATTTTGATCTTTGAGTTACAATACTAAGAACTCATGTAGATCCCATTGACATTCAACAATTATGATTATCTCACTTAATTCTGACTTGGGTACTCTTGAGAATTGTAGAAAAATGTTTTTCACTAAGTTTGCACGACTTTTGTAATGTTCTCTCATTAAAACAGACTCAACATTTCTATTTATAACAAAACTGTTTTAACTAACTGTAATTGATTATTTCATCCATATAATCGATTAAAGTGTTCATCAGAAATCTGGAAATCTGTCACGAACAAAATAATCGATTAATTCGTCTTGTAATCGATTAAGTCAGACAAACCAAGTTTTTCAATGCATACAAGTAATTAATTAAGTACACATTTAATCGATTAACACAGACCATGCCTAAAACTTGACAATGCATATTTAATCGATTACTAATATCTAGTAATCGATTAAACCAGATGAACATGCTGTGTAAAATTATGCAAAAGCTCTGGTAATTGATTATTTCATAAGATAATCGATTATCACAGGAAGTTCCAAATCTGTGTAGAGCTTATTTAATCGATTACGATCAAGTGGTAATCAATTAAAATGTTCATAAAGCATTTTCCAGAAACCAACACATGCCTGTAATCGATTATTTTACCAAGTAATCGATTAAAGCAGTGAGAAATTGTTTTAGACAATTTCTAATAGCCTTTATGAGTTACTACCAATTTGATTGATACCACATGATTAATTCATATTAGATGAATGTATGAATGCATGAATTACCCTTAGACAATGAGGATTATAAAGCTTTATCTTGATAAACCAAGCTTAAGAACAAATTACAAATGCCATCTAATAAGATTGGGCATGTAAAACATCAAAACTCATTTGCCTCTTCATCTTTGAATACTTTGCTTCAGCTTCATGATTTTAACAATCTCCCCCTTTTCGGTTTTGAGCATGCCAAATTCCTTATTAATGAAACACAGTCTTTGTCTTCCATGAAGAGATGTATAATCTGAAAATTTCTTAGCTTTTCTTTTCTTTTTTTTTTGCAAAGATCAAGGATCATTATATCTTGATTGATCATAAAGAAACATTCAAGCATTCATTCAAACATTCATTTTAAACAAACTCCCCCTGAGTTGAATAATATGTTTAATCATCATAGCCAATTTTAATTATTATCATTTTTATTATTATCATTTTCTTTATATACTACTCCCCCTATTTGGCAAATCAAATTCAAAAATTGAAATTAAAGCATACCAAGGGAATAGAAAGAACTTCATAGATGATAAACAACTAAACAAATTACATTAATCATAACCAAAATGAAATTAAATTGAAGAATAGAAATTCAAACCATGACAAGAAATTCAAAACATAACAAACATATAAACTAAGACAGGAACACAGAGATTAATATAAGTCCCTAGATTCATCCCTAAAAATCTTAGATTCTATGTTCTTCATTCTAGTCTTAAGTTCATCTAGTGAAGAATTCACTTTATCTCTCTATTCATGATGTAGAGAGAATAAAGCATCCATTTTCTGTATCATCAAGGATTCAAATTCAGAGTATTGAGGTTGAGATGGTGCTGCTTCTTCTTGTTCTCCTCCAGCATCTCCTACAAGATTTCCTTCATCATCTCCCTCTTCACCTTCTTCTTCAACCAAAGGAACAGGTTGACCTGACATTTGCCAGCCATAGGGTGTCTTCACCATTCCAAGCTTGGTGAGGTGCTTTTCCTTAATTTGACTGCTGCTTGAATTTGTGTGATCCATGACTTCATTGGATACATCCACTTGAAAGTAATCAATGAATCATAAGGAAAGGGTAGTTTACCAATCTCTTGGATTTCTGCATGATCTCTTGAAGAATAAGAATCCAATTTAGCTTGATTCCATTCTTTAATCCATAAACACTTGGAGATCATCATCAGTGGCTTGTGCATGATTGGTGGATCTGGAAGTGAGAATATAGGTGATGATGTAATGTAGGAGCCTATCTTCATGTGTCATAGGTCCAGTGCTTAATCTCAGCCTAAGCTTCATATGAGGATCAATGAGCATACCTCTGTATGTTTCCATCTTGTTGTATCCCTCAGCTTCTTTATCAAACCTTCTTTCTCCATCATAGGAGATCCCAGCAACTTCTTGCCAAATTTCTGGAGTAATCTCCATAGCTACTCCATTCACTTGGGTGAGGATAGTTCCATGCATAGAGATTTTGGCACAGGTTTAAAAGACTTTTACCAAGTCTGGGTAATAAGTCCCTTGCATTTCAACAAATTTAGTTAGACCTTGTTGTTCTAACATATGAGGGAAATTAAATCCTTGTTCAGTGAACCATCCAAGATTCAAAAACTTTGGAGGGCATAGAAGCTTAGTAGCATTGAACTGAAGATAGTTCATTTTGTCAGCTTATTTGGTGAACTAGTGATCAAGTCTACTGATCACAGGGTTTGAGGGTTGAGCTTCATGATGTTGAGCTTTCCTCTTTGAGGTTTTGGCTCTTTTGGAGGTGGACATTTTGTGAGAATAAGAGAGCACGAAATAGAGAGTTAGGAAGAGAAGAGAAGTTTTGTTTAGAACTTATGAAGCTAAATTGTGTCCTAGCAAGAATATAGAGACAGAGAACAGCATATGCAAGGCTTGATGGTGTGAATATTCAAGTCTCAAAAGGTCTCTATTTATAGACAATTTGGATGTAATGGCCAGTTGTTAATTCGAAAATATAGCTATTGTAACCATTAATCACTAACATAATGACTTAAATTTTATCAAATCGTGGTTTATTGCAGATGGGCAGTTTTGAAACTGTTAGATTTTTGTAGTAACCACTTAAATAATTGATTATATCGTTATGTAATCAATTATTTCATTCAAAAATTCAATTCTGAAAAATGACATAATCGATTAAAATACAGAGTTAATCGATTAATGCAGCACAGATGGTTTATGGAAGAAGAAGTGTAATCGATTAAAATTTTAGATAATCGATTAAAGTAGAGTGAAGCAAATTTCTTAGACATACATGATACAAATAATCAATTAATTCAATGAAGTAATCGATTATTCCAGACAGGTATACAAAGTATAAACAATCTGAGACTCATGTAATCAATTAATTCGTTGATATAATCGATTATTCCAAAGAGAACTTGATTTTTCTGAAACTCGAGTAATAGAATAATCGATTATTTCGATGGTTTAATCGATTACAACCAGCTTTGATTCATTTATTGAAGCATCAGATGAGCAAATAATCGATTAAGCTTTTGTGGTAATCGATTATATCAGTCAAATAGTCATATTTATTAGCAACTAGCATGTATTCAGCTATTAATAGAGTTAATGTCTTTCATGCAATAATTGAGTCATTCAAATACAGATTGAAAAACATAGGAATGTCAATGAACATATACTGGATTCATCTAATATACCAAGCATGTTTCTCAGAGTAAAAAATCTATCTCTATCTAAGGGTTTGGTAAATATATCAACCAATTGTTTATTACTTTCAACAAATTCAATCTTAATATTACCTTTTTGCACATGGTCTCTGATGAAATGATGTCTGATTTCTATGTGTTTTGTTCTAGAATGCATGATTGGATTCTTGGATATATTTATAGTACTTGTATTGTCACATAAAAGTGGAATGTGTTGAAGTTTCACACCAAAATCTTGGAGTTGTTGCTTCAACCATAAGCTTTGACCACAACAACTTCCAGCTGATATGTACTCAACTTCAGCTGTTGACAAGGCTACACGTGATTGCTTTTTGCAATGCCAAGAGATTAGAGAGCTTCCTAATAAATGACAAGTACCACTTGTGCTCTTTCTATCCAATTTGCATTCTGCAAAATCAGAGTCTGAGAATCCTATTAAGCTGATAGTTATACCTTTTGGATACCAAAGCCCCACTTTTGGTGTAGACTTTAGATACTTTAAGATCCTTTTTATTGCAGTTAGATGAGATTCTTTAGGATTGGCTTGATATCTAGCACATAAGTAAACACTTAGCATAATATCAGGTCTACTTGCTGTAAGATAAAGCAATGATCCTATCCTTTTTCTATATCCTGACTCATCAATTATTTTCCCTTTTTCATCTGAATCTAGATAGGTAGAAGTTGCCATTGGTGTTGTTGTAGCTTTGCAATTCTCCATGTCAAACTTCTTTAACATTTTCATGCAATATTTTGTTTGGGAAAGGAAAGTTCCATTCTTCATTTGCTTAACTTGCAATCCTAGGAAGAATGTGAGTTCTCCCATCATTGACATTTCAAACTCTTTCTGCATAATAGCTGAAAATTCTTTACACAAAGATTGATTAGTGGAACCAAAAATAATATCATCAACATAAATTTGTACTAAGAGTATATCTTTGTTTCTTCTCTTGATGAACAAGGTTTTATTCACTTCTCCTCTTGTGAATGATTGATCAAGCAAGAACTTGCTTAATCTCTCATACCAAGATCTTGGAGCTTGTTTCAAACCATATAAAGTTTTCCTTAATCTATAAACATTATTAGGATATTGATGATCTATAAAACTAGGTGGCTGATCAACATATACCTCTTCATCAATATAACCATTAAGGAAAGCACTTTTCACATCCATTTGAAACAATCTGAAATTCAACATACATGCATATGCAAGCAGTAACCTTATGGCTTCTAATCTAGCAACTGGAGCATAAGTTTCATTATAATCAATGCCTTCCTCTTGGTTGTAACCTTTTGCAACCAATCTAGCTTTGTTTCTTATTATGATGCCACTTTCATCCAGCTTGTTTCTAAAAACCCATTTAATGCCAATAGGTGTGTGAGTGGAAGGTCTAGGGACAAGTTCCCAAACATTATTCCTTTAAAATTGATTTAACTCATCATGCATAGCAATCAACCAATGTTCATCTAGTAAGGCTTGTTCAATATTATTTGGTTCAATTTGAGATACAAAAGTTATAGTACAACACAGATTTCTTAGAGAAGATCTAGTAGAAACTCCCTTAGATACTTCACCAATTATGTTGTCTAATGATAAATCTCTTGTGGTCCTCTAGTCTTTGTGTTTAGGTGTAGTTGTTTCTTGATTAAAGTCTAGTTGTGCTTCATATTCTTCTTATTTGCTTACTTCAATAGGCTGTTGTTTTTCCTCTTTAGTTTCTGCATCATTATCACTTAGAACTTCTTCTAGAGAAGGGTTAGATTCATCACACACAATGTGTACAGATTCTTCAACACACAAGGTTCTTTTGTTAAAGATTCTATAGGCCTTACTTTGCAAGGAATATCTAAGAAGGATGGCTTCATCAACTTTTGAATCAAACTTGCCAAGATTATCTTTACAATTGTTTAAAATAAAACATTTATAGCCGAATACTTTCAAGTGAGAAATGTTTGGTTTTCTTCCTTTATAGATTTCATAAGGAGTTTTCTTCAAACAAGGCCTTATGAGAATTCTATTCAAGGTGTAGCAAACAGTGCTCACTGCATCAGCCCAAAAATGCTTAGGTAATTTTGTTTCATTTAGGAGAGTCCTTGCTCCTTCTTCAAGTGATCTGTTTTTCCTCTCCACAACATCATTTTGTTGAGGCGTTCTTAGAGCTGAAAAATTGTGATTAATTCCAAAATCTTCACAAAACTTTTCAAAGTGTTCATTTTGGAATTCACCACCATGGTCACTTCTAATTGAAACAATATTATAGCCTTTTTTTCATTTTGAATTAACTTGGCTAATTTCTTAAAGCTGTGAATGCTTGGCTTTTAGATCTAATGAATAATGTCCAAGTGTATCTAGAATAGTCGTCAACAATGACAAAACCATAGTAATTTCCTCCTACGCTCATAATTCTTGAAGGATCAAATAAGTCTATGTGAAGCAATTCAAGAGGTCTAGAAGTAGAAACCATGTTCTTACTTTGGAAAGAGTTTTTAGTTTGCATTCCTCTGTACATGCTTCATAAATTTTATCCTTCTCAAACTTAAGTTTAGGTAGACCAATTACTAAGTCCCTTCTTACTAGTTTGTTGAGATGATGCATGTTAATATGAAATGTTCTTCTATGCCATAACCATGTCTCATTATCTTTACTTATTAAGCAATCAGTTTTATGTATGAATGCATGGTTAATGGATAGAACATAAATGTTACCCTTCCTTTTGCCAATATGTGCAACTTTCCCAGTTTTGCCTTCATGTATCAAGCAAGTCTCATTGTTGAAGGTGACTTTGAAACCCTTGTCACACAATTGACTAATACTTAGTAGATTGTGCTTTAGCCCTTCAACATAAAGGACATCCTTGATTTTGGTGGTTAAATTGTCTCCAATGTTACCTTGCCCAATAATTTTGCATTCATTGTTATCCTCATAGGTAACATATCCTCCTTCTTTAAGTACTACATCCGTGAGCATGGATATGCTCCTGTCATGTGTCTAGAGCATCCACTATCTAGGTACCATATTGATGATTTTGCTCTAAGACACATCTGCACAAATCAAATTAAGTAGAGAAGAAAGGTCCCCAATTTGAGTTGGGTCCAAAGGGGTTAGCTGCTTTCTTTCTTTTCTCAATCCATATGCATTCTTCATTTGGAACACTAAACCTTCTAGCAAAGCACTTATAAGATGTATGACCTTTCAACATACAATAATTGCAAGTGGGAGATTTTGATGAATTAGCATAAGAAAATCTATGATAGGCATTTGATTGATTGCAAGTGGGAGATCCCCTCTCTGTTCTTCCCTCTAGAAACCCTTTCTAGGAAAAGCTTTAAAGAATACAAATGTTATATGGAAGTATCACACAATTTTACAATAGAAATTTACTAGAAGTCAAGCTTAAGGTACAAGAAAGATATCACCTTATAATCCTCAACAATAACAATGACATGAATGATTCAATCAACCTGAGATTATATGTAGAAGATGACTACCAGTCTTTCTTGAATTCTTTCTTTAAGAACAAGCTTGAACATAACTTTGATCTTTGAGTTACAATACTAAGAACTCATGTAGATCCCATTGACATTCAACAATTATGATTATCTCACTTAATTCTGACTTGTGTACTCTTGAGAATTGTAGAAAAATGTTTTTCACTTAGTTTGCACCAGTTTTGTAATGTCCTCTCATTAAAACAGACTCAGCATTTCTATTTATAACAAAACTGTTTTAACTAATTGTAATCGATTATTTGGTCAATGTAATCGATTATTTCATCAATTGTAATCGATTATTTTATCTATATAATCGATTAAAGTGTTCATCAGAAATCTGGAAATCTGTCACGAACAAAATAATCGATTAATTCGTCTTGTAATCGATTAAGTCAGACAAACCATGTTTTTCAATGCATACAAGTAATCAATTAAGTACCCATTTAATCGATTAACATGGACCATGCCTAAAACTTGACAATGCATATTTAATTGATTACGAATATCTGGTAATCGATTAAACCAGATGAACATGTTGTGTAAAATTATGCAAAAGCTCTGGTAATCGATTATTTCGTAAGATAATTGATTATCACAGGAAGTTCCAAATCTGTGTAGAGTTTATTTAATCGATTACGATCAAGTGGTAATCGATTAAAATGTTCATAAGGCATTTTCTAGAAACCATCACATGCTTGTAATTGATTATTTTACCAAAGTAATCAATTAAAGCAGTGAGAAATTGTTTTATACAATTTCTAATAGCCTTTATGAGTTACTACCAATTTGATTGTTACCACCTCATTAATTCATATTAGATGAATGTATGAATGCATGAATTACCCTTAGACAATGAGAATTATAAAGCTTTATCTTGATAAACCAAGCTTAAGAACAAATTACAAATGCCATCTAATAAGATTGGGCATGTAAATCATCAAAACTCATTTGCCTCTTCATCTTTGAATACTTTGCTTCAGCTTCATGATTCTAACAAGATTTACTAGATTTCATTCTGAAACCAAACAGTTTTTCTTTTAGATATATTTTATTTGAGAGAGATTTAGTCATGTACATAGATTCCAATTTTAACCAGATACCAACAATAGTAGTTTCATCATTAACTTGTCTAAGAACATTATCACTTAAATGAATAATTAACATACTTAAGGAAGTTTCAAGAATATCATTTTTATCAGTTTCAGATAAAGATGAGGGTAAATCTTTCTCACCACCAAGTGCTTTAGAGCACTTTTGATGTACCAGAACAACCCTCATCTTCTTGTGCCATATGTTGAAGTCTCCTTTCCCGTCAAACCTCTCCACCTCCACTCTAGCTGATCCCATTCTTGAGTGTCCGAGGGTCTGAGGTAGACCTAAGAACCAAAGCCTGAAACAAACAAAGAAGACATGAAAACAAGAACCAAACAAAGCTCTTGATACCACTTGTTAGAGTTTTAAGGACACAATCATAAACTGAAATTAGCGAAAGCAATATTAAAACGAAAGAAAACACTCGAGTATTTTACTTGGTTCAGTAACTAAGAGAAATTCCTTATTACCTACATCCAAGGGCAAAGAACCTACAATCCCTTTATTATCACTACTATTACAAAAGAATATTACAGCAACGTTCTTCAAGAATACAAGCCAAACTTTCAACAAGAACAAAAGCTTCAATATCACATGAAACAAGAAAAGAAGGATTACAGAGAACAATAGTAAACCACTCTTAAACACATTCAAAACCTAACAAGATTACTCAACCTTCATCTTCTTCAGAACACAAAAAATGACCAAACTCCATAAAGATTATCTCCACCTACAATACAACCCAAAACAGAAACAAGAAGAAAGAACAGAACACAGACCACTACTCTATCACCATTCTATCTGATTCAGCAACCATGGTTCAAGGTTTCAAGCAGTAGTATGAAACCATAACAGAATTAGGTCACAATAGAGCAAGAGAAGAAAATAAAAGAGGGCCTGAAGCTTTGAGAAAGAATGTTGGAATAATAGAAAATGAAAAGGCAAGGTAAAAAGACAAGCCACAAGCACGTTCAATTATATTGCCTTCAGTGCTAAAGTGCCTTATGAATGCCAAGGAAATAAAAATAATACGCACCATTTCACTAAAACTTAAATTAAGAGTGCAACTTCATGCACCAACTGCTTTTTCTACTACACCGTTATTTTTTTAAAAACCTGAAAAATATCCCTGATGGTTGCCTGATATATTTGAGTTGAGATGCAATTGATACTCCATTTTGGTTGCTATTTTCGTTGATTTTGGTTCGTCTGAGTTGGTGTCATTAGCGTGCATTGGTGATTTTTGGCAGCATTGTGTTCATTTCGTCGGAGTTGTGGTGTTGTGGTCGTCGAAGTCGCGGTCATAGTTTGCAGAGATTAGTGGTGTGTGTGGGTATGGTACGGATTCGGTAATCCATATAGCCTCTACGGATGGCCTAATCCGTACGGCTTATACGGATTGGCTAATCCATATGGCTTTACGAATTGCCTAATCCGTACGGCATATACGGATTGCCTAATCCGTATGGCTTATACGGATTATGCGGATTGACTAATCCGTATAAGCCATACGGATTAGGCAATCCGTATAGACTATATGGATTGGGCAATTCATATAAGTCACACGGATTAGCCAATCCGTATAAGCCTTACGGACTAGGCAATCCGTATGGTTAAGATTGCTAAAAATTTGCCTTTTAAAAAATTGTTACAAACATGTATTTGAATAAAATTGAGTTTATTTTTATAAATTATTTGATTGAATCAACATATAAGTTTAATTGTTGTATAGAGATAATAATAAATAAAATTAAAGAATATAAAAAAGGATAAATTAACTATAAGCAGTATTTAAACACATATAGTTGCACATAATAATAATAAAAAACACATTCAATAACGGTAATTGAGATTAGAGACAGAGAGACAAACATGAAAAAAAATAACTTAATAAAATGAAAATAATAGAAGATGGTGTGTAGCGAACATGTCTTATTGTTCCATTTCAATTGTTCTAGTGAGCATCATGCCCAACATCTGCATCGGTTATTAGGGCTTCTTGGGTAACTGGTTTGTTGAAAATAGCTAAAATTTCGATTGGACAAAAACGTTTCCAATAGTTAGATTCTGTTAACATCTTTAAGACGTCTTCATCCGTTATCAACTCTATTATATGATATTCAATTGTGTAGTCTGAATATTTTGCATGGGATGGCTTTCGAAAAAACAATTTTCTTACCACATGTGAGTTGTGAATTCCGTAAGGGGGGACCCCTATAGGCGCAACTTGCTTGATGACATCCTTGAGTGTTTGAATGTTGCATCCTGAAGGAATTTCAAATCTTATTGGATTTGTTCCAGTGAAGGAATAATCCACAAAATTGGCTTGTCGTGGTATGTTCCCTTGCCATTGTAATATAAGATTGCATCATGTGTAGGGACGATGGTGGATCGAAGTAGGTTGAGTATATCATCGAGTGTTCTGTTGATGATACATAATAATTCTATAGTGCCAACACACGAGTATTGCTCATTGCACATTAACATTATGCAAACATCATCATCATTTCTCAGTTGTAGAGAATGAAAAAAATATTCTTGAGCTACATTTAGGGATGGTTGTAAGTAGTAGATTTCATGCACTAATTGGTCATTAGTGAGGAGAAAGGTGTTGTGCATTCTAGTCTTGAGTGACTGAAAAGAACACTCATTAGGAACTCGCATTGGTATTGGAGTAGGACATTGAAAAGAAACACCAATTTGGTTGTGTTTGATTGATCCATTTGGAAAAATGAATGTTAATTTGGAGTTAGAAATGGTTTGAATGCTTGTTTCTCCTAAAAATGTCATAGTAGTGAGATTGAATTTTGGTTGCGGAGGTATGTTGTGTGAGAGTGTGTGGTTGTGTTAAGGGTATTTTGTGTTATTTATAGTTGTGTGGTTGTGTTTCTAGTAGAAGGTTGTTTGGTATCCAATGTTGATTGAGACATGTCATTATTCAAATTTGTCTTTTATCGATATGGTACATAGTGTTGTCACTTTAGACTGAGGTTTTACCCTTTCACATGTGTTTTGTAAAATTTGTAGCTGACATTTGTTTTGTAAAATTTGCAGTATTTGTCATAGTGTTGTCAATGTCATTTTACCCTCCACATGGTGTATCAGGCATGCGTTCTGTAAAATTTGTTGGGCACCATTTGAAGGACCACAAATTGTGTTTATAGCATTCGTCATAGTGTTGTCAATGTCATGTTACCTTTACACATGGTTTTTAATGTATACTTTAAACAATATAATTTTATTTATGTTAGAAATTAAATGTTACTAGAAATGTTATTATTATGCGTGTGTATTTTTATAGGTTTCCACATGGAGCTTTTTATGTTAAATTAAATTGTTATTTGTTAGGATGGACAACGATGACTGGATGTCTGACAGTATAATGTCAGAAGAAGTTTATATGGATGAAGACATTGGAGTAGACACTGCTACGTTTGAATTCAATGAAGACAATGGTGTAGACCCCGATACATTCGAGGATAATGCTTGTTTAATTGATTGTTCTGCAGCGTTCCAAATGAATGAGGTAATTATGTGTATTTGAATGTATTTAAAGTTGTTATATGATTATATTTAGCATATTAAATATGAATTATCCATTTGTGTAGGTGTTTGAATCACGTGATGCGGTATTGAAATGGGCTCGTATGGTTGCATTTGAGAATGGTTTATTAGCGGTTATAATAAGGAGTGACACAAAAACTGGAAAACTAGGAAGAACATCATTTGTGTTAATTGGTTGTGAAAGGAGTGGAAATTATAGAGCATGGAAAAAAGGTTTCACACCTTCAACCACTAGCACTAGAAAATGCGAGTGTCCTTTTAAGCTGCGGGGCAAACCAATCCCGGGAGGACAAGAGTGGATGGTGAAGGTAATATGTGGCAATCATAATCATGTTTTGGCCAAGTCATTTTATGGACACCTATCTGCTGGTCGAATAACTAAGGAGGAAAAGATGACTGTTGCTAATAGTACAAGGTCCATGGTGAAACCAAGAAATATTCTGTTAACATTAAAGGAGCCCAATGCCAATAATGTAACAAGTTTGGAGCAAGTTTACAATGCAAGATATGCATACCAGACGCGTACAAGAGGCAATAATACTGAAATGCAACAGCTAATGAAACTTCTTGAACGCGACATGTATATTCATTGGCATCGAGTGAAGGATGAAAATGTTGTACGTGACTTGTTTTGGGCACATCCAGATGCAGTATAGCTGAGTAATGCATATCATATGGTGTTCCTCATAGATTGTACCTACAAAACAAACAGGTACAGACTTCCTTTACTTGACATTGTTGGTGTTATACCTACTGGGATGACATTTTCAGCTGCATTTGCCTATTTAGAGGCTGAACGCATCAACAATGTTGTCTGGGCCCTTCAACGGTTTAGAGGGATTTTTTTGAAAAGTGAATTCTTCCCAAAGGTAATTGTTACCGATAGAGATTCTGCCTTGATGAGTGCTGTGAAATGTGTTTTTCCAGATTCAACCAATTTATTGTGTCAGTTTCACATTGACAAGAATGTCAAGGCAAGATGTAAAACTTATGTTAGGCAGAGTCATGCATGGGATTATGTCATGGAAGCATGGGGAAGTCTTGTTGACTGTGCTAATGAGAAGCAATACGATGATTGTCTTATGAAGTTTGATGTTGCATGTGCACCATGGCCTGCATTTGTTGATTACGTGAAGGACACTTGGTTGAATCCCCACAAGGAAAAATTTGTGACAGCATGGACAAACAAAGTCATGCATTATGGAAATACAACAACAAACAGGTAAGTTTGTTATTTGACATTGCTTACATTGACATTTCCATAAGTTTAATGCATTTATAATTAATTGATTATATGACCCATATGCAAGGTGGAGTCTGCACATTCGACCTTAAAGCGCCTACTGTAGAATAGTATTGGAGACTTATGCACTGCTTGGGATGCCATGAACAACATGATCACCTTGCAACATAATGAAATCAAGGCATCTTTGGAGAGATGCACACATGTTGTAGGCTATGTTTTTAAAGCAAAATTAATACAAGAGAGTTATTGGCATGGTATCGACGTACGCGTTAAACCAAATTGCTGTTGAGTATGAGCGAGTCCATTATGCAGGGAAAAACCCTTCTCGGTGTGGATGTGTTATGAGAACAACGCATGGTTTGCCTTGTGCGTGTGATTTATCTAAGTATGTGGTTGGGAGCATTCCAATTAACACCGTTCATATTTTTTGGTGGAGATTAAACTTTTCAAGTCAAGGTATGCATGATTCCAAAGTTACCATAACTGAAGAGATGGAAGCTATATCCAACCACTTTGAAAAGCTTGATTTGTGTGGCAAAATAACATTTAAAAGTAAACTTAAAGAAATTGCGTACCCTGATTTAAATTCCATGTGCCCTCCCCCTAATAAGGTAAAAACTAAAGGTGCTCCAAAGAAGATGACAAAGCACGAAAGGTCAATGAGAAGGGACCTGCCTTACTTTGAGTATGAAGACAAGTTTCATTCAGTGCAGAATAGTTGCTCTACTCCGAAACAATCCATTTCCTCATGTGATGTTGAGATGCAACACGGGATGGTTCTAATGTTAGATCAATTTCATTCATTTATGCAGAAGTTTATCTTGAATATCACCGATGTGAAAGCAGATGGTAATTGTGGATATCGTGTAATTGTTTCCTTATTAGGTTATGGTGAAGAATCCTGGTCTTTGGTACGCAATCATTTGCTCAAAGAACTTGGAGAATGGACTGATGGATATGTAATATTGTTTGGTGGGTACGATAGATTTGAAACCTTAAAGCGGTCCCTACTGGTTGATAGATTGTCGAAGGTAAAACTTCCTTTGGTTTAATCATTATATGGATTTAATAACAAGGCAAATCCTACACATTAAATATATTTTAATAACCGTTTATTTACAGGTTACTATGGATAAGTGGATAGATATTACGGATATGGGTCATGTAATTGCATCAAGATATAACGTCATTGTAGTATCTCTTTCACTTTAGCAAAGTATGACGTTTTTCCCTCTAAGAACCCAACCCCCTAGAGATCCCCATGTTCATCGCATTCTGTGTATTGGTCATGTTTTTGGTAACCACTTTGTTAAGGTATGACATTAATGTTTTATTTTATGGAACTAGATAAATTTGACAAACTCCTGATTGTATGATGTTATTATATGAAACAGGTTTTCTTAAAAGACAATTGTCCTTTGTCGTTGACTGCGTTCTTGTGGGATACTCACTGTACCAGCAAAGCACGAGACTGGCCCAATAATTACATTAGTAGATGCAAATGTATACTAGATGTATCAAGTTGCGCACTCAACATGTAGACTTACGAGATGTGTAGAATGTTTGAACAATGAATAAACTGTTATTTTGCATAATTGTATCAATACATAAACAAGTTTGTCCAACATTAATATTGTCATCAGTATATAAATGACTGGTGGGCTACTCAAAGGCGCCTCCGTTGTGTATCTCGTGGTCGTCTTCCTCGGCTATAGACAAGGACGTAGTCCCTGACACTACGAGCTAGAAGCAACATCGGTTGCGTCCTAGAGTATGCTTCGGAGCCCTCTGTAACCATCCCGTCATCAATGAAGGCTTACAAGCCCTAAGCCAGCCGTTGGCAAACAGACTGCAATTACAATGAAATAAACAAAAAACATTACCCAATGTAATAAAATCTGCTAACACACTGCATAAATTAAATAGAAAGGGGTAAAATCAGAATTGCACTGTATCTTAAATGGTGTAGAAGAAAATTTAATGGTGTATGAAGTTACACTCTTAAATGAAACACTTCTTGGACTTCACAAGCCCAACAAGTGCCAATTAAATTGAACCAAAAATATTATGGAAATATTTTTTACCACTTTAATTGAGTCAACTAAAGAGTATTTGTGCCAATTAATTTAAGTGTTTGAATCAATTAAAAAATATATTTTTTCAATTAATATTAATTAACAATTTTAATCAATTAAAAACATTTGTGCCAATTAATTATATGTCTTATTTTTTTGAACTATTTTAAAATTGTTTAGATCTAATTATTATCTTTTTAAGAAATTTTTTTCATTAACTACTTTGTAACACCTCAATTTGTTTATCCTATTATTTTTTTATTTTTACGAAAAATTCTTTTCTTTTTTGCTTAGAATAATCAATACGAAAGTTACTACTCATTATCATAAAAAGTTCTTCATTATCCATTGGTATTTCTAAGTCTGATATAATATAAAGTTTAGTACAGACCAATAGTTCCAGTACATAGTACAAATAACTAAAATATTATAAACATAACAAAACATTTGCCACAAATCATCTCCAAACATCTTCCACCAAATTCAACAGCTTGCTAGTCCTTTACTGTTCCTCTGCTCACCCAATTAAATTGAGGTCATAGCAAGTGTCAACCACAGACATAAAACACAGGGTAAGTTTATGATAAACATAATTCAATTAACAAAATATATTAAATATACAGATATGCATGATTCTTCCTTATCATGATGCATGATTCTCTTTAAACTCTTTCATAATTGGTACCAATAGTCAAGATAGCCCCAGTCCAATGGTCTAGAACTTGCACGATCAGTCAGGCTGTCACAGTGGTGCACAGAAAGGTCACCCACACTACATGTGATCATCATGGGTGGCGTGAGTTCCTCACTGCCAAAGCACCCCCAGCTCAGACCTCTCATCTGAACGCTCATACTCAGTTCCTATAACTATCTGACACACCTCCTCTCGAGGTAACAATGCAGACTAACCTCCGCCGGGCATATGCATATGAGACATATAAGACTGATTCACTGTAAGGTACAACTTTTTTCATCATCCCATATTTATTTTCAACATCAGTCTTTAATTGATATCTCACATACTTTACTCAGAATCTCAATATAAAGTATAGAACTCAACTTTATATTCATGTACAGAATCTCAGCATATTATTCATATACAAAGGTTTATAAAAACACTCAGCAACACATGGAACTTAGAGATATTCATAGAAACTTTTGGCAACATATGAATTTCATGGAAACACTCAACAACACATGAACATTCAAACACTTATTCAAACAAAATAACACTTAAACTATCTTTATTATAAAGCTTCCCTATACATACTTAAACAAAGTAACACTTAAACTATATTTAGCATAAACTCCCCTATACATACCTTGTTTCTTCCTACAAAGCTTTATCAAATTCTTCTTCCTAGCTAGCTTTTCCTATACGTGATTCTTCCTATGATGGTGTTTACTTTCTAACTTGATTTAGGCTTGAAAATGAAAGGATGAAAGGGAGAGGAAGTGGTATTACACGTGAACTTAGTGGGAAGGATGCCTTGAAAGTGATTTTCAAGCAAGGTCCCCACCACCCCTTTATATAGCACTAGGAAATTAATAAATTATTCAAGGACATATTTACCCTTCCAACTAATTTAGTTTCATTCTAACTAAGTTTCTCCTTGTTTCATTAAATCCTAACTTAGTTTATGCTTATTCCTTTAGGTTTTAACTAGATTCCTTATTATTCCTTTACTTTATAGAAAATATCTTATAAGTCATAATGACTTAGCTTTCCACTTGGCCACCACTTTACAAGTGTCCCTACACTTGTCCAAGCACTTGTAGTTTCTCCATTTCTCTTGCATATTCACGTGGGATCTAGAGAGGAGTAGAAAATCTTGCTTTATTTCATGGTTTCTTGCATCAAAATATGATTTTTAGTCTTTCTTCCTAGCACCCTTTTTACGTGAATTTTATTTGGCCAAGGAGGAAGATTTTTGTCTTCCTTTTTCTCCTTCTATATCATTTTTCATTTTCTTTTAAATAAGGGAAAATTATATGACTTCTTTTGAATACATATGTTACTTTTAAAATGAAGAAGAATATTCTAGTTTATGTTTTTCTTTCTACATGGTATTTCTTAAAAGGAAGTCAAGTTTGATTTAAACTCTTCTACCTGAAGATAATATTGAATAATAGAATAGTATTCTAGAGTTTTCCAGATACTGACTTCAATTCTAGTAAAAATTACTCACAAGTAACCTATATAGAATGCTATTCAGATTTTTCTTAAAGAACTACCTTTATCTTAATTCTAATTGGTTCACTTTACTATTGATTATCAAAATTACTAAACTATTTTATAAAATAAGTCCATTCATTCTATAATTGAGAGAAAATACCATAGATTTCATTTATCATTTTTCTATATTTTTCTGATACTTGAATTTTTCTGAATAAAGTTTCAAAGTCACTATATTATAAAATTCATAGAAATTTTCTTCTATGGTTTTCTGTCATAAAGTACTTTGATAATCTGCTGTCTAATAGTATTTTGTAATTCCATCAGGTTCTTACAAAAATCTCTAAGGATATCTAGTCATTTCTGGCCTGAAGGGTATTATGGTAAATTCATCATTCATTCTAGGGGCATTTTGGTCATTTCCCCTAAATATCTAGCCAAAATATCTAAGGGTATTCTTGTCTTTTCTAAAATATCCAATAGCATTTATATAATTTCTATCATAAAAAATCTTACTAAAATATCTAGGGACGTTTTGTAATTTTCAAAAATATCTAGGGGTGTTATTATCTTTTTCACCTTAAGGACATATCTGTCATTTCTTATTTAAGGGAAGGATAGTATGGTTATCACCCCTAAACTATTTTTGTAATGCCTCTAATTAATATTTCATATAAATAATATAGATCATTCGAATATAACATTTACCTAATTTAACATTCACATTAATAATTTCACAAGAATGATTCACAAATCTAGTTATTGAAATATTAGGGTGTTACATACTTCGCTTGATTTATGGGATGTGTTTAATTAATTATTAATTATTTCCCTAATTTCATCATTTACACACTATTTCTATTCAAACTGCAATATTTTGGTCGATTTTTTTTTTTGAACTGTAACCTCCCAATAAAAATCTTATTTTGTTACTATGCATAAGGTTGCCTCCATACTCACGAAACTGATTAAGATCCCTTTCAATTTTTTTTTTTTTTTTTGCTTTATCTTTTGGTAAAATCATTATGGGATACTGATTTGGCATTTCATTATCTTTTGGAGCATTCATCTCTTACTCGACCCAAAGACAATATATAATGTTTGAGGGGTTTATGTGTTGTTATATAGAGAGGTATTTGTTATGTTTTTTGTATTCATGGTTTTCCTTCCTATAAAACTATCAAACTTCCATTCATTGTATTTGGAAAATGGCAAGTAACATCCAACTCACAAACAAATTAATTAGTAGGAGAGTCACAGTTGGTATACTAAAAAAGAGGACTTCACTACCAATTTATTACATTGACCCTTTTGCATTCTTAATTATGGGTGGTATTCAATTTTCTTTTTTCTTTACTATTGCAGGACCTATAACATAAAAGCAATATCACGTTGTCATGCATTTTCAGGTTTATGATCCAATCATTTAATTTATTTTTACTTTAAAATAACTATCTAAGTTAGTTTTAACTTATTCGTTTTACATGTTTTTCAAGTTCTTTGTTTAGCCTTTGGAAATGTGATTTTTTTAGATATATACAGTATTTTACTCATATAGTTTCTTTTAATTGACTGTTTTTATTTTTCATGTTTAACTTATTTCATAATTTCCAAAAGTTTCATGAAACATTTGATTAACCATCAAATCCATGAAATTTAGTAGATTTTCAGGTAATTTTGTTTTTTTAAAATCAATTTATATTCATTTATTATTTCTTTCAATCTTAAATTTTTAAATTTACTTTT
>PYAF01001048.1:369474-379889 GCA_007407185.1 Glycine tomentella
TTTACTTTTTATTTTCATTTTATATTATTTCTATCAATTTTACTATCCTTTAATTTTTGCTATCAATTAACTACAAAACTACATATTATTGTGACACAACTATAAACTTTATAATAGCATTATTAAGACCATTGATGGGTACAAATGAAAATGTAAAAAGTCTTGACATGGCAAACAAATCTTTAATAAATTTCAAATATATTGCCAACATATTCATTGTTATCTTTTTGTTCATTTTTAATTTTTTTTTCATTTATTTATGAATATTTCTTTCTTTAACTAAAGATGCGAACAACAAGAGAATTATGGAGGCAAAACATAAGAATAGAAGGCAAATGTAAAATATTTGCATTTTACTTCGTTGTGCATTCGTTGTTGTTTTCGGTTTCAATTAATCGAAGGAGATTATCATAGTTTTTCTACTGTCAATAGACTTTTATTTATGTGGGTTTCTAGTTTTGTGATCTGTTGTTTATTCAATTTCTGTATATTATTGATTTTATATTTGTGTTATTTATTGTTCTTAAAATCTTTCTTTCTTGATCTAGAAACCCGAGAAAAATATTATTTTTTGTTTTTCATCTGGGTGCGTCTTTCATTGAGTCAAACTTCCAAGAGAAAAGATTGAATGTTGCTTCATTTCTTTTTCTTGGACAATCATTATTTGATTCAAATAGATTTGATTAGTGGGAATACATTCCATAAGCTTCGATGATCATGACGAGAAATAAACCATTGAGTAGGGTTTTTCTTTAAGGAAACCATTTAATAGTTAGAAGACTGAAACATTGTGAATGCCATAGCTCTTGAATGAAAATACATTTTGTATTCAATCAACTTTTTTAAAAAAAATTAATTATATATTTAATTAGTTATAATTATCTTATAAATTCATGTATCTTTTTAATCTTTCTTTTTAGTTTATTTTTAATTTTTATATAAGATAATATTTTATATAAGAAATGCTTATACGGTAGAAATTAAATTATTTTTTATTTTTAATATTTTACATAAGAAATTCTTTTTGGGTAAAAAAATAAATTATTTTTGAAAATAATAGAGAGACATGTTTAATCCTAGCAGAAGTTTGATTTGAAGGTTTGGATAGAAAAATAGCTCTCTAAGTGAAAAGCTTTGAAGAAAAAGAAAATTAGAGAGAAACAAGAAAGTGAAAATGATGAGGTTATATCTGATTTGAGTTTCCATGAGAGTTAGTGGTAGAAAAAGTAAAAAGGAAACGAATTGGTTGCACATAAATTTAGATTTAGTGTACAGCTTGATAACGAGAAAAATCGTATGCCTGGGTACACATTTTAAGCCTTAATTTTTCAATATAAAAAAATCAAAATCAAAAAAATCAAAAATTAAATTGCAACTTCACGAATCATCTTCAAAAATATTTGTATGCTCTATTGGAAATAATTGCACACTTAAAAATCTTTCTTTTAGGATATGATTTTGTTTTGCTCAACGAGAACAGAAAATGTCCAACGAGTGGTGTTGGATATTTTTATATAGGATCAAGCTCTCTCTATCTTAAGAAGCTTATAGGATTGAAGCAACTTAAGGAAGAAGAAGATCACAGCAGCAATAACTCACAACACAATTGGTGTGCAGTGTGTGCCGTGTGAATGAAAAGAGAGAGTTAGAATTGTGTGTACCTTTCACCATGGTGTATGCTTTATTTATAGGAGTCTAACCTGGACCCTGATGACGGTTGAAGTCCACTATCTTTTACCGGGAGCCCATTATCTTTTATCGAGATATTCAGAGATATGGATAACTGTGAAAGATAGCAATTATGATAACATATCTTCTATTATATGGTGATTATGATAATGGGTTATTGAAAGTTTGAATATTTAAATTAATAAGATAAAAGATAATACATCTTTTATCCGTAACAGATCTCATCCCTTAATTTACTCTCATTAACTGACTGAGTTAAAATATATTTTATGCATAAGTGCAAACAGAGTAACAGGCACACCTTCTACCTTTTCTATTTTTTTTTTAAAGGCCTACAAAATATATTTTATGCATAATTTATATCTTTTATATGTTTGTTTTTGCTTTGCAGAGTCATCTAAGTTCTCAAGTTTACCAATACATAAGTTGCATCAAGGTCTGCAGTTTATTACTTTCAAATTTTCGACTTCTACTACTGTGAAATATTTATTTTCCGCTGTTTTTTCATTTTAATCATTTTGTATTAAATGTATTTTGTTTGTTCCTCATTTTATGGTAATTATAGTTATGAGAATCATAAGTTAAACTGAATGTAAATCGCACTTGGCTTCTTTCTACATGCAATCAAGGGCGAAACTACATATAACAATACAGGGGCGACCGCCACTCCTGGACTTACTAAGTTGTTACTTTGCATCTACACTTAAATAAATATATGGCCCTAATTGTAAATGACAAAGCCCGCACCCCATGGAACAAATTCCCATTGCTTTATTTGTTATATATAATTTTATATATAACAAAAAAAATTACTTTTTGTTGCAAGTCCCCTTATCTTTACAAAATATAAATATAAAATTCAAACTGTTAATCTTCATTCTTAATTTTCACTTCGACATTTGTTATTATTATAAGAAAAGTTTAATTGCAGTTATTTTTTTAAATACAGTATGCTTGCACTCACTCAGATTGTTGTATTTGTGTAATTATTTTTTTCAAAAAATTGTTGTCGAGTTGAGATTCTTATGAAGAGGAAATTATTTTTTATTCTTCAAATGTCCCATATTAATTTATGGTTACCATTCATTTGAAGCTTTTAATTGATGGGTAAGAAATGAGTGTAATTTGTTTTTTCATTTAAAGATTTTGATCGATGTGGTAATGAATGAAGGAGTATATCGTGTTTTGATTTCAGGAATTTCTCTTGTGCCCATGTTGCCTTCCTGCCTGCACCGATGATTAACAAAGGCTTCACCTTCTCTCAGTTGTTGTTCCTCTTACTTTTTTAATTTTTAATTCTCTCCCACTCATCAGGTAACGTTGTGTGATAGCAATAATGCCAATACGGTGCATACTAGCATACCAAAGAGGACCCTGAGGCCAACACACCTCAGCGATTTCGTGTAGCAATAGAATATTCTCACTACCTCATTAGCAAATTTTGTTACAACAACCAGTCACTAATTCTGTTATTCCCTGCATTCAGTGCTATTGCAGCTGGCCCTGATAGACAACAACATTCCCTCTGCTTGTATTCCTCTATAAATATCGTCCCGAAATGGAAATAAACAGAAAATTGTTATCCTATTTACTTCATTTACTTTCTTGCATTAGCTTAGTAGTCTAACAACTAGTCCGACCTGCCATGCCTAACCATAATACACAACAAACCACCAGCAACCGCATTGAGGAGGCCATTAACCGCCTTACCCAAGGCCAAAATACTCTAGCACATAACCATACTTTCCTATCTCAAACTCAAACAACAATGAACAGCAAAATCAATTCCATTCTGGAATGACTTGCTACTATCACCACTACCCCCACCTCCCCAAAATCTCCCCAAACACATACCACACTCTCGACCTCACATGAAACTCAATGTTCCCCGTTTTGACAGACAGGACCCTATGGGTAGGATTTTTTAAATTTCCCAATTCTTAGATTATCAGGGCATACTTGATCATGAACAGCTCATGGTTGCTTCCTTCTACAAGGAAGGAGCAACACTATGTTGGTACCAATGGATGTCCCGTAGTGGGTTTCTCACCTTGTAGCTGGCAATGCTCCAGGCCTTGGAGTCCCGTTTTGCCCCTTCGTTATATGGTGATCCTCAAAGAGCGTTGTTCAAACTCCGACAGCGAGGTACTGTTAATGAGTACCTCACCGAGTTCGAACTTCTAGCAAACAGAACCGTGGGTCTCACCACTCCTTTTCTCCTTAGCTACTTCGTTTTCAGATTGAATCCTGAATTAAGCCGCGAAGTCCAGGCTCTCTAGCCGCTATCTCTCCCTCAAACCATCGCCCTGGCCAAACTCCAAGAAGACAAATTCAATAACCGTCGTCGCGGCTCTCAGACTTCATTTTTTTCCGATTGTCCCACCACCGCTAGCTAGACCCTCAGCTTTTCCCAGTCCCAAGGTCCCCTTTTCAAATGCCTCTCGACGAAGGAAATGGTCGTTCTTAGGGACAAGGGCCTTGATACGACTGTCGAATCGCTACAAAACAAATAAAACTACGATAATTCTGTAGCACAGGATTAACCTAGGTTGACTCAGAGATACAGTCCAATTTGATTCCTGACTTAATCCACTTATAAACAGCAGGCGGATTTTATCAAACAGATTGAAGACAGTGAACAAAAATTGCAGAAACACAAAACAAGAATTGAAAGAAAAATGAAGAAACTAACAAAATTGATAAAATATGTTGTAAAATAGATTCAAAAATATGAATCCAATTCACCAAACCAAGCAATGCGAATTATCATAGTCCTCAAATAATGATCATATTATGAAGGTTCATTCAATATCCTTAGAAGTAGTTCAATCGAATTAACTCCTAAATCAATTAAAATCATAAACTAGATTGAAATATCATTACTTTGGTAAAATAATCGATTACAGGCTTGTGTTGGTTTCTGGAAAATGCCTTATGAACATTTTAATCGATTACCACTTGATCGTAATCGATTAAATAAGCTCTACACAGATTTGGAACTTCCTGTGATAATCGATTATCTTACAAAATAATCGATTACCAGAGCTTCTGCATAATTTTACACAGCATGTTCATCTGGTTTAATCGATTACTAGATATTCCTAATTGATTAAATATGCATTGTCAAATTTTAGGCATGGCCTGTGTTAATCGATTAAATGAGTACTTAATCGATTACTTATATGCATTGAAAAACTTGGTTTGTCTGACTTAATCGATTACAAGACGAATTAATCGATTATTTTGTTCGTGACAGATTTCCAGATTTCTGATGAACACTTTAATCGATTATATGGATAAAATAATCGATTACAATTGATGAAACAATCGATTACATTGACAAAATAATCAATTATAGTTAGTTAAAACAGTTTTGTTATAAATAGAAATGTTGAGTTTGTTTTAATGAGAGGACATTACAAAACTCGTGCAAACATAGTGAAAAACATTTTTCTACAATTCTCAAGAGTACCCAAGTCAGAATTAAGTGAGATAATCATAATTGTTGAATGTCAATGGGATCTACATGAGTTCTTAGTATTGTAACTCAAAGATCAAAGTTTTGTTCAAGCTTGTTCGTAAAGAAAGAATTCAAGAAATACTGGTAGTCATCTTCTACATATAATCTCAAGTTGATTGAATCATTCATGTCATCGTTATTATTAAGGATTATAAGGTGATATCTTTCTTGTACCTTAAGCTTGACTTCTAGTAAATTTCTGTTGTAAAATTGTGTGATACTTCCATATAACATTTGTATTCTTTAAAGCTTTTTCTAGAAAGGGTTTCTAGAGGGAAGAACAGAGAGAGGATCTCTAGTTCTTGGTCTTTTGAAAAGTCTATAGGAAGTAGATTTTAAATTTTACCTAGGGTGGGTAAGAGAGATCATTTGTAAGCTTGTAAAGAACAAATATTTGTTATAGTGGAACTCTAACCAAGATTTGGTTGGAAGAAAACTGGATGTAGCCTCGGGGTTGAGAGGTGAACAAGTATAAATCTTTTGTGCTTTATATTTGAGTTTGTATTTCATTTAACTCTTGAAGTATAGTAATTGACTATCATACAAACTTGGTCACAACACAAGGGTAATTGGATTGGAGAAGTAAATTGTTTTTTTTAAATTGGTTTTAGATTGATACGATCCTTTTAAAGTCTTCCGCTGTTACATATTTTGAAAGGAAATTTTTAAAACTCTGAGGTAAAACCAATTCACCCCCTTCTTGGTTATTTGCATAAGTGTTCATTATATTTTCAAATCTTTGGGTGATAGGATGAGTTTAAGAGAATAACTATTAGTCTTGCTAATATTGATGAAAAGATTACTGATGAAAACCAAGCTATCATACTTCTAAATGCTTTGCCTGATTCCTACAAGGATGTAAAATCTGCATTTAAGTATGGAAGAGAGTCTTTGTCATTAGAATATGTAATAGGAGCCTTAAAGTCTAAAGAACTAGAAATGGTGATAAATAAGAAGGTCACTGCAGAGGGACTGATTTGCATAAGTGTTCATTATATTTTCATTAAGTCCTTCATGACCACATCAAAGCTAACTGGTATATTTTGGACAAGTATGAAGAAACACACCAACTCAGAATAAACACATAACTTGTATATGTTGGACAAGTATCAAGAGCTAGTTCTTGTAATTTGCTCAAGATCTTTTCAAAATCTTTGACAATGAATGCTAATCAAATAACATTCAAGGAGGGAGCCTCATTGAATAGACCACCTTTGTTTGAAGGCGAACATTTTAATTTCTGGAAAAGCAGAATGCAAATCTTCATCCAATCTAATGACCCGGGTGCTTGGAATTGTATTGAGAAAGGCCCTTTCATTCCTACCAAAGTTGTTGATGGTAAATCAATACCAAAAGAATGGGATGAAATGTCTGAAATAGAAAAGAAAGCAACTCAATATGATTTCAAGGCAAAGAACATGATAACTTCTTGATTATCCTCTGATGAGTTTTTCAGTACTGTTAGGTGTAAAAGCGCCAAAGAAATGTGGGAACTACTTGAAGTAACGCATGAAGGTACAGACGATGTGAGAAGATCAAGGAAACACACTCTCATTCATGAATATGAAATGTTCAAAATGAAAGATGATGAGAATATCTCACAGCTTCAAACTAGGTTCACCCACATAGTGAATCACTTGCTTGGGCTAGGGAAGGCTTTTGATGTAGAAGAGTTGAATATCAAGATTCTCAAATGCCTAACAAGGGATTAGCAGCCTAAAGTCACAGCCATCAAAGAATCAAAGGATTTATCAAAGATGTCCATGGCAGCTATGTTTGGTAAGCTCCTTGAGTATGAACTTGAATTGTCTCAATTAACTAATAGTGAAGATGCAGAGAAAAGGCATAAAAGTATAGCATTAAAGGCTGCACCTTCAAAGATTGACAGAGAAGAAAATTCAAGTGAAGATGATGATAATGAGAATATGAATCTCATTGTGAGAAAGTTACCAAGTTTATGAGGAAAAATAAAAACAGAAGGTATCCACAACAAAAGAAAAGAAATGACAGCACCAACAAGAACAATAACTCATCTTCCATCACTTGCTTTGAATGTGGAAAGCAAGGTCACATAAAGTCTGAATGCCCCTCACTAGCAAAGAAGCCACAAACTGAGATGAGATCAAAAAGGGATGTAAAGTCTAGAAAAGCCTACATTGCTTGGGAGGACAATGAATCCACAAGTTCTAAATCCTCTTCACAAAAGGAAGTTGAAGCTCACCTATGCCTTACATCTACCATTTGTGAAGAAGAAGAAACATCAAGCACAGAATCTGAGGTAAATTCTGAATTTGAAAATGTAGTTGATGCTTTTCATGAGATGCATAATGAAGCTCAAAAACTTACAATTGCAAACAACAAGCTTAAAGGTAGCTTAAGATGGCATGTATCCAAGCTTGCTGAATTGCAAGAAAAACTTTGTAAATTGAATGAGGAACATAACAAACTTATTTCAAGTTACAAGGAAAATGGATGTACATGCTCCTTAGCCACTTCTAAGGTTGATAAATGCAATAAATTGCAGAAAGAATTTGATGAGTACAAGATAAACAAAGCTAAAGAAAATATGGCTTTTCAAACTGAAATTAGTTATTTGGTTGATTTGCTAAGGAAGTATTGTAGAGGCAAATGTAACTTAGATGAAATGCTAAGGGTCCAAAAACTTGCTGGTGATACTTATGGTTTGGGATATAAACATGGAGCTAAAACTAAAGGCAAAATTGTGTTTGTACCTCCAAAACATAAGCACCATAGGCATCACAATCAACCAAATGCCTATCATAGATTTTCTTATGCTAATTCATCAAAATCTCCCACTTGCAATTATTGTATGTTAAAAGGTCATACATCTTATAAGTGCTTTGCTAGAAGGTTTTGTGTTCCAAATGGAGAATGCATATGGTTTAAGACAAGAAAGAAAGCAACTAACCCCTTTGGACCCAACTCAAATTGGGGACCTTTCTTCTCTACTTAATTTGATTTATACAGATGTGTCTTAGAGCAAATTCATCAATATGGTACCTAGATAGTGGATGCTCTAGACACATGACAGGAGACATATCCATGCTCACGGATGTAGTACTTAAAGAAGGAGGATATGTTACCTATGAGGATAACAATGAAGGCAGAATTATTGGGCAAGGCAACATTGGAGACAGTTTAACCACCAAAATCAAGGATGTCCTTTATGTTGAAGGGCTAAAGCACAATCTACTAAGTATTAGTCAATTGTGTGACAAGGGTTTCAAAGTCACCTTCAACAATGAGACTTGCTTGATACATGAAGGCAAAACTGGGAAAGTTGCACATATTGGCAAAAGGAAGGGTAACATTTATGTTCTATCCATTAACCATACATTCATACATAAAATTGATTGCTTAATAAGTAAAGATAATGAGACATGGTTATGGCATAGAAGAACATCTCATATTAACATGCATCATCTCAACAAACTAGTAAGAAAGGACTTAGTAATTGGTCTACCTAAACTTAAGTTTGAGAAGGATAAAATTTGTGAAGCATGTCACAGACGAATGCAAACTAAAAACTCTTTCCAAAGTAAGAACATGGTTTCTACTTCTAGACCTCTTGATTGCTTCACATGGACTTATTTGGTCCTTCAAGAACTATGAGCATAGGAGGAAATTACTATGGTTTTGTCATTGTTGACGACTATTCTAGATACACTTGGACATGGTTCATTAGATCTAAAAGTCAAGCATTCACAACTTTAAGAAATTAGCCAAGCTAATTCAAAATGAAAAAGGTTGTAATATTGTTTCAATTAAAAGTGACCATGGTGGTGAATTCCAAAATGAACACTTTGAAAAGTTTTGTGAAGATTTTGGAATTAATCACAATTTTTTAGCTCCAAGAACACCTCAACAAAATGGTGTTGTGGAGAGAAAAAACAGATCACTTGAAGAAGGAGCAAGGACTCTCCTAAATGAAACAAAATTACCTAAGCATTTTTGGACTGATGCAGTGAGCACTGTTTGCTACACCTTGAATAGAATTCTCATAAGGCCTTGTATGAAGAAAACTCCTTATGAAATCTATAAAGGAAGAAAACCAAACATTTCTCACTTGAAAGTATTCGGCTATAAATGTTTTGTTTTAAACAATGGTAAAGATAATCTTGGCAAGTTTGATTCAAAAGCTGATGAAGCCATCCTTCTTGGATATTCCTTGCAAAGTAAGGCCTATAGAATCTTTAACAAAAGAACCTTGCGTGTTGAAGAATCTGCACACATTGTATGTGATGAATCTAACCCTTTTCTAGAAGAAGTTATAAGTGATAATGATGCAAAAACTAAAGAGGAAAAACAGCAGCCTATTGAAGTAAGCAAACAAGAAGAAGATGAAGCACAACTAGACTTCAATCAAGAAGCAACTACACCTAAACACAAAGACTGGAGGACCACAAGAGATTTATCATTAGACAACATAATTGGTGAAGTATCTAAGGGAGTTTCTACTAGATCTTCTCTAAGAAATTTGTGTTGTACTATGGCTTTTGTATCTCAAATTGAACCAAATAATATTGAACAAGCCTTACTAGATGAACATTGGTTGATTGCTACGCATGATAAGTTAAATCAATTTAAAAGGAATAATGTTTGGGAACTTGTCCCTAGACCTTCCACTCACACATCTATTGGCACTAAATCGATTTTTAGAAACAAGCTGGATGAAAGTGGCATCATAATAAGAAATAAAGCTAGATTGGTTACAAAAGGTTACAACCAAGAGGAAGGCATTGATTATGATGAAACTTATGCTCCAGTTACTAGATTAGAAGCCATAAGGTTACTGCTTGCATATGCATGTATGTTGAATTTCAGATTGTTTCTAATAGATGTGAAAAATGCATTCCTTAATGGTTATATTGATGAAGAGGTATATGTTGATCAGCCACCTGGTTTTATAGATCATCAATATCCTAATCATGTTTATAGATTAAGGAAAGCTTTATATGGTTTGAAACAAGCTCCAAGATCTTAGTATGAGAGATTAAGCAAGTTCTTGCTTGATCAATCATTCACAAGAGGAGAAGTGGATAAAACCTTGTTCATCAAGAGAAGAGACAAAGATATACTCTTAGTACAAATTTATGTTGATGATATTATTTTTGGTTCCACTAATCACTCTTTGTGTAAAGAATTTTCAGCTAGTATGCAGAAAGAGTTTGAAATGTCAATGATG
>PYAF01001048.1:385571-403237 GCA_007407185.1 Glycine tomentella
GTAATCGATTACAACAAACAAATTCATCATCTTATAGCCTTCTTCATGGATTTTCAAGAGATTTATCTTGGACTGAATATGATCTTGAAGTATTTGAGCCCTAGCCCTTGTCATTGGTCCTTTAATCACCAAAGGAAGTTCTTCCATGGGTAGTTCCAAGCCTTCCTCATCTTGACTTGGTTTGAGGATTGCATCAGGTGATAAATAAGAAGGTCACTGCAGAGGGACTGATTGTTAAAAAAAGTTTAGCAAAAAGTGTCAATTTAAAGGAAAAGAAAAAGTTAAGAACAATACTGAGAATAAGAATAAGCCACCTGTTAAGGGAAAGATGACTTGTTGGTTGTGTCATAAGGAAGGACACATTAGGAAGAATTGTCTAGAAAAAGGAAAAGGTCAAAATAATGGGAATAGGACAGATTATGCTAATCTGACTAGTGGTTTTGAGGATAGTGAAGTTCTAGCTGTGTCTCATGCTTCCTGTGAGAGGGAGTGGGTGATGGACTCAGGTAGTACATATCATATGACACCAGAAAAGGATTGGTTAATCTGTTTTAAGTTTGTTAAAGGTGGAAAGCTGATGATGAGAAATAACCAAACCTATCAAGTAGAAGGTGTAACGACCCGCCTCGTCACTACTTTATCATCAACTCTTACCGTACAAATCTCAATTTTAATATAAACTCCATTAATTTGATTATGAAAATGATGGTAAATTTTTCGTGATAATATAATTATCATACACGTATTACAACTACATATTTAAAAACATATGTACATATATAATAAATCAATACATGTCATCCACATGTTAGAACGTCCTTTAGCTTTACATGTATATACACCTGAAATTACATATCTAACAAAAAGTCAAAGAACTAACTAAGAATTGATTAACAAAACACAACTCTTTCTCCAAAAAGAAATCCAACGTCATCACGTCGGCTTGGCGGCTCCAACCAAAAAGAAGATCTCCCTCCAAGGTCACCTATTGTTGCTCATCTACTCACACGAACGAAAGATCGCGATCATCACAGGTACCAACCACACGGTACAACAAATGCAAGGATGAGTTTATTATATAAAACCAACAAACATCAGATAGCAGCAATTGGGAAGGAAACAACATTACCCACCATAATCATTAACAAAAATCCATGATTCCAATACACACTCAACAAACCAATCATCCAATGTATTTCACAACTCAAACAATCATGCATAGAATGATGCATGCACCTGACTCACCTATCAGCATGCAATGTGGTACCATCTCCCGGAAATAGTCTCTCACAGGAAAAATGATTCACCGCCTATCAGGGCCACCATGTCGTGCACTGGCCATTCCCCTACCCGGTGATTAGCCAGCGTCGCTAGGGAATTCCAAACCTGATGACCCCTTAGTACCTGCGTTCTCAGCCCACTGAAACCCACAGGTACTGTTAAGACTTTCGGCAAGCGTACCGATTTGTCGTTGTAAGTTACAAAATTTATAAAGATCGTCTCCACAGGGACTTGAGCTACTCAGTTAATCCAAAAAGAGAATTTAATAGTTCAATAGTTATGTACAAGTAGGATGAACAAAATTTCATTTATTTAAGAAAGTAACGGGTAATAACTAAACTTAGCAAAACTGAAATATACTTATGAGAAAGTGAGATTGGATTTCATCATTCTTAACCTTAGGATTCAATTAGCATTTACCATGTATAAATCAATTTCTATCTTTATTAATGTACACTATTTTACCCAGAATCGATCCCTCGCATTCAAGTTCTAAGGATATCTACCGAATATCGATCCCTCGCATATAAAGTAAATACCCCAGCATTATAATCATAATCATGTGCTATTTGCAATTAGAACGTTATGCCCTATTCCTAGCAACATAACATAATGAGTAAAATCATTCGGTTCAAACCCTAAGATTACTTTCCAGTCTCACTTAGGGTTAAATTCATGAAACTAGTGATCAAGTAGAATCAAGCATTAAGGACAGAATGAAATTACCAATTAGAAATAGAAACGATTCGTGCATATAGTAAATATTAAAAGAGATGCATAGGGATAAGAAGATTACATCCAATCCTTAGAGAAGCTAGCTACTCATAGTGGAGAGAACCTTCTCAAGAGAAGAATTGATGAAAGGTCCCATCACCGCTTCTTTCCGACAGAGTCTCCACACTCAATCTCACTTCTCTCACTTTCCTAACCTACCTACTACTAGTATTTAAGTTTCTAAGACTAAAGAACAAGTCTAAGCAAGAAAAGAATGAAGAATGGCATGCTTTCCTCTTCAAATTCGTGGCCTATTTATAGAAATCTCCCTCTTGCCAACTTCACTCGCCCAGGCAAGTGTTTTTGCCTTGTTTCACTCACCTGGGCGAGCTAATGCTATCTTTTGGAAACTTGAGCTTGCCTGGGTGAGCAAAATACATTGGAGGAGCTCGCCTGGGCGAATTAGAATCTTAATGCTAAAGAAAGCTTTGGGCTGGATGAGTTTTTGGGCCATTTTGCTTGTAACACCTCCCAGGTTTGATCTTTTAAGCCCTTCTTGCTTGCTTTGCTTGTTTGGAAGTCTCGGAACCTATCAAAATACAAGATATGATTGGATTAATCTTCCAAAATATAAAAAGAACATTCATACAAGTAATAGATACAAATCAACTAGGTTTTAGGGCAAGTTTATAAACAAAATTACTAGAATCAAAAGATACGTGCCATCCGTAAAACATGATTTTAACTAAAATATGGCACTTATCAGGTACGCGAGTGCCTTCATTCTATTTCCACACATACAAATGAAGTATGAAATATGAGCATCCTCAATGTATGACCATGGCCAGGAACAAATCCTTCCCCGCAAGGATGACCAGTCATACACCCCCATGTGCATACATAACACATCAATGTGGGCTCATCGATGCACTAACCGTGGCTAGGAACAAATCATTCCCCGCAAGGATAACCAACCGGTCATTGCACCCCACGTGTATATACACAACATACAACCATGGCACCATCAATGTATGACCATGGCCAGGAACAAATCATTCCCTGCAAGGATGACCAGTCATACACCCCCATGAGTATCCATGTATATCCACATCACATAATGACAACCATGGGCACCATCAATGCATGATCATGGCCAGGAACAAATCTTTCCCTGCAAAGATGACCAATCATGCACCCCCATGAGTATCAGTGTACATACACATCACCTCATCTCGATATCATCATCATATATATCAAATTCATCTCATTTCAATATCAACATCCATTTAATCATCATCTCACTTAAACATCATAAATCACATCATCATTATATCATTTATACATCATCAAACACATCACCATTATCTCATTCAATAATCACCAACACATCAATAACATCTCATTTCAACATTATCAATGGCATCAATATCACCTCATCCATCCATAATCCATATTACCACGAGACTGGTATGTTAGAAAAATTCTAAATTAAAGAGAAGGACTACAATATAGAAAACGCACTCTTATGCCCATTTAAAATTTTAATAAAGAATTAAATAGGAAAACATATTATAAAATTTTGGGCAGAGTCTCCTCTATAATTAAGACTTTTTCCAAAAATCCAATTATCACAATAATAATACCATTCACAGTTGTATCCATCAACAAGTCAATTCATCGCATCTCATTAGTTAAAACAGTTTTTCTTGAAAACAAGCACACACAGGAACAAACACACATCAATCATAAATACATCGCATCCCATTAGTTAAAAACATAGTTTTTCTTGAAAATCAGCACATAACAGGGACAGACAGTTATCTTCATAGTTGGACTCCCTGACCCCCAACTATGGTATCTAAACTATCGCCAAAATAATAAACTCCCCTTACCTATCTATATCCCTCTATTAGCTCTTTGAAACGTCATTTTGGGATCTCTCAAGTTCACGTGCTATGGTCCAAACGCAGATCTCTATATACCAAATTGAAGATAATTTAGTATAGATTTCATAAACAAGGCTAATGTTAGCATTTGAGGTCAAGTACCCACTCAAATTTAAAAAAAGGCTAAAATGGTGTTTTGGGAGTTCACATCAAAAGACATCATTTTGAAATTTCGATCACACAAATGTGACCAGGGTTCAACAAGGATCACGAAAATGACATCAGTTTCATAAAAAAGGAGACTTTTGCAACATCTCATTTTTAAAGGATTTTCAAAGGAAGTATAGACAGCCAATAACGGTACCCAAATCACAAGAGATATCAAGAGAGGCTTAAACTAGCTAGAAGAAGACAAAGGAAACCATGGTTACCTCAAAGAAACCAAGAAAGCTAGATTGGAGGCTCCATTCTCTAACGAATCCTTGGGTTGAGTTTTGAATATTCCTCTTTGAATAAAGTGTTCCTCTTCATGCGGTGGTCCAGTAGCAAGCAATGACGGCCCGTGGTGGTTGATGGTGGTTGTGGGTGGTGGAGAAGGAGGGGAAGGAGGTTTGGTGGCTGTTTTTGGGGGAGAAGAAGCCATTTTTTTCGAGCTTGGATGCTGCTGGACATATTTAACACTGCCTTCACTCGCCCAGGCGAGCAAAAGTGCCTGCAAAATTCGCCTGGGCGAGCTGACCAGATTTTAGAATTTCTGCTTCAGTGAAAAATTAATTTATCATGTTCCAGACATTATTTTGACAATCCTGACGGTAAAAATTTATATATATAGGTTAGGAATCTATCTTTAAAATTTAAAAGGGATCCAACGGTTAACCAATCCATAATTATGATTTTACTAAAATAGGTTCTGGGTTAAACTCGAAATAACTCCATTCCAGTGCAGCTGAAACAAATTTCCCATAACTTGACATCTACACCAAGCAATTGTGTATGGATAATTCACATAACATTTTAATTAATCCAAACTAATCAAATAGTCAAATAACACAAGAAATGCATCAAACATCTACTTTCAGTTATCGAAATTTCAGGGTGTTATAGAAGGTATTGGAGCTGTTAGGTTTAGGATAGGAGATGGGACTACTGAGGTTCTCAAGGACGTGAGATGGGTCCCTAACCTTAGGAGAAACCTAATATCTCTAGGAATGTTAAACAAGAGTGATTACAGTTTTAGGAGTGTTCAAGGAATACTAGAAGTGGTTAAAGGATCCAGAGTTCTTATGAAAGGGATGCTAGGTAATGGTCTCTATTTTCTAGATGGAGAAACTTTAGGACCTGAGTCTTGTAGTGTCAATAGAAAGCCTAGTGAGTCTTCTCTTTGGCATAAAAGATTAGGCCACATTAGTAATCAAGGATTACATGAGTTATATAAGCAAGGTATTTTAGGTTTTAAATTATTTACTCCTATTGTTTTATGTGAAACTTGTGTTTTGGGAAAATCCCACAGATTAAAGTTTCAAATAGGAAAAGAATGAAACTAAAAATATCTTGGATTATATACACTCTGATTTGTGGGGGTCACCCAACATTCCTAGTTCTCTTTCTGGCTATCATTACTTTCTTTCTGTGATAGATTCTCATTCCAGACGTGTGTGGAATTATTTTTTAAAACAAAAGGATCAAGCATTTGATTTTTTTAAAGCCTGGATAGTCCAAGTGGAAATTGAGACTGGAAAGAAGGTTAAAGCATTAAGAACTGATAATGGATTGGAATAACCAATTTAATGATTTCTGCAAACAATTTGGTATTTTAAGACATAGAACTTGTGTTGAAACACCTCAGCAAAATGGCAGTGCTGAAAGAATGAATATAACTATTTTAAATAAAGTTAGATGCATGCTATTTGATTCTGGTCTTGAAAAATCTTTTTGGGCAGAAGCTGTTTCTACTACTTGTCATGTTATAAACAGGTCTCCTTCATCTGCCATTAATTTCAAAACTCCCATGGAAATGTGGTATGGTAAGCCTCTTAACCTGAGTTTTCTAAAACCCTTTGGTTGTTTAGCTTATGTTCACACTAAAACAGTATAAGTTAGCCCCTAGGGCTCTGAAATCTGTCTTTGTAGGTTATCCTGTAGGGACAAATGGGTATAAGTTTTGGTTAACATCTGAAAATAAATGTGTTGTCAGTAGAGATGTGCAGGATACTAGACAGGTTCAAGAACATGAAAATGTCTAGCTGGAGGTGGACAAGACCACTGATATTGATGATTTTGAACTTGTTCAGAATCATGATGAAACTGAAGATCAAGGAGACACTCTTGATCAACTTGCAAATAATAAACAAACTAGTGAAGAAAATCAAGAGGACTCCAACCTCAATGATTATCTTTTGACTAGAGATAGAGTTAGGAGGAATATTAGGCCTTCTAGCATATTTGTTCATGCTAATATTGTTGCTTTTGCATTGCAGGTTGCAGAGATGGTTGAACAAGAAGAACCAGCAATTTACAAAGAGGCAATGAACATGAAATCTCAAGGGAGATGAATGAGAGCAATGGAGGAAGAGATCTCCTCATTAAAGAAGAATCTGACTTGGGTTCTAGTGGACAGACCCAAGGACAAAAGGATGATTGGATGCAAGTGGGTCTTCAAGCTGAAGCCTGAAGTCCCAGGTTTGGAGAAGGCTAGGTATAAGGCCAGATTGGTAGCCAAAGGCTACTCACAGGTAGAAGGAGTAGATTACAATGAAATTTTCTCTCTTGTAGTAAAACATACTTCTATTAGGTTTATTTTATCTGTTGTTGCTATTCTTGATTTAGAATTAGAACAACTTGATGTTACAACTGCTTTTTTGCATGGAAGCTTAGATGAATAGATATATATGGAGCAGCTAGAAGGCTTCATACAAAAAGTTTCTAAGAACAAGGTTTGTCTGCTGACAAGGTCCCTGTATGGATTAAAACAGGCACCCAAGCAGTGGTATAAAAGGTTTGATGACTTTTTTCTGTCACAGGGTTTATAAGGTGTAAGTATGATCATTGTGTCTATTATAAGAAAGATAATGAAAATAAATATACATATATGTTGATCTATGTGGATGATATGCTAATTGCTTCTCACGATATTGAATGCATTAACAAATTGAAAAGAGATGTTACTAAAGGAATTGATATGAAAATCCTTGGTCCTGCTAAGAGAATCTTAGGCATGGATACAGTAAGAAATAGAAAAGAAAGAACCTTATCTTTATCTCAATCTGTGTATGTTAAGAAGGTTGTTAAACTCTTTTCTATGCATATCTGTAAATTTGTTAGTTTGCCATTAGCTGCTCATTTTCGTTTAAAATTTGTATGTGGTGTTTTAAATGAAGATGAATCTGCTTATATGAAAAATGTACCATATTGTAATGCAGTTGGAAGCCTAGTGTATGCAATGATTAGCACTAGACCTGATATTGCTTATGGTGTTAGTGTTGTGAGTAGATTTATGAGTAAACCTTCAAAAGATCACTGGAATGCTGTGAAATGGATTCTGAAATATCTTAATGGCACTTCTGATTTCTGTTTGAATTTTACTAGAAATGAATCTAATGATTTTTCTATGAAAGGCTATTTTGATTCTGATTATGCTGCAGATTTAGATAAAAGGAGATCCTTAACATGTATTGTTTTCACTGTTGGTGAAAATGTTGTTAGCTGGAAGTCAAATCTTCAACATGTAGTAGCTTTGTCTACTACTGAAGCTGAGTATACCAGTAGGGACGGACTTTGTGTAGCTGCTTGGCAGTATTTTGAGAACACTGTGACTCATTGATTATATGTATATATGATATATCTTGTACCCCTGCGAGGGAAAATGTGTATGTACACATATTTTGGATCATGTATGGATTGTGATGTACAGATGTAACATTCCGGGCGCTGACGAGGGCGGGGAGTGATCGTCGGTGCAGTGAGGCATAGACAAGGAGCGGCTCCTGGCAGGCTTTCAGCAGGAGGGGTTCATGAATGAATCGAATACACACCTGAACGAGAGAGATCCAGAGGCTGTGCAGGTATGGGACTGTACAGTTGAGGATAACTTAAAGGATTTAATAGGTACTACCTATACCAACAAGGTGCATCTACTTTTCGGTAACCCATAACATAAGAACTCCACAGTTAAGCGTGCTTAACTTGGAGCAATCTTGGGATGGGTGACCTCCTGGGAAGTTTCTCAGGAAGTATGTGAGTGAGGACAAAGCACACTGAAAAGTCTTGTGTTGGTATGTAGGGACAGTCATTGATCCTGCAAGTGGTCGGGCATTACAACAGACGTTGTACGTTTTATGCCCTCTTGTGAGGATGTGATCTGTGAGATCATGGCACAGGGTGCCTATTCTTTTGTATAGCCACAGTGGTGGTTTTGATGATGTATATATTTATACCCATATTGATACATGTGGTTTCTGATTCTCCTGTTATAACTGTATGGACTTTATTGTCTTTATCTGCCGTTGTTTATGTTATCTGGATCGTTATGGCTTGTTGTGAAGCCTTGGCATTCGTATTAGGGTTTTGGATACTTACCATACATAATGAATCAGGAAATAAGGTTTTGAAAGGAAATGACGATGACGTCATGTTTTATTAAAACACTTCCGCTGGTTTTTGATTTTCGATATTAAATTAATTACTGCGTTAATATGATTAAGTAATTGTTAATACACTGGATGCATACACCAAGAAGGAAAGGAATATAAATCAAATATAAGAATATTCTAAGTGAATCATCCTCAAGATGGTTTCAAGTGAAGATAAACTATTTATACGTTAACTAACATTTTTTAAATATAAATCATTTTTAAGTTAGTTATGTCCTTTGGGACATGTAATATAATACCCCAGAGTCCTGGCGCGAATGGCGTGGGGTTCCGCGCGGATAGCGCCAGAAGTCCTGCTGAGAAAATCATGTCTGGTGTGTGGCGCGGTTAGCGCGATCAGCGCCAGACTCACTGGAACATGGCGCGAGGGGCGCCATGTTTGCAGCCAGCGCGGATGGCGCCAAAGGTGGCGCTAGTGGCGCGGGAAGTGGCCTGGAACACCCATTTCCCCTGGCTTTCCACGCGACCAGCGCCAGGGTTGGCGCTGGTGGCGCCAACTGGGTTTGGAATGTGGCGCGGGTATGGCGCTGATGGCGCCACAGGTTCTGGAAGTTGGCGCTAGAGGCGTGGGTGCCGCGCGATTGGCGCCACAAGGTCGGTGAAGATGGCGCGGGTAGCGCCAGACCTCTGGCAGGCCAAGTATAAAAGGGGAATCATGTTTTTGGAAGAGAAAACCTTCTATTCTTCTTCCCCAGCGCCATTTCTGCCATGGGAGAGCTTCCCAAGCTCCCATAACCTTAGTTTGTGACCCAAATCACTTTCTAACCACATCAAACCTCCTAGAAACCTTAAGAGAGCTTGAATCCTTCCTCTATATCCTTTGAAACCCAGAAAAGCCCCTTCTTTGAGAAAGGCTGAAGAGAACTCGAGTTTGGGCGAGGAACGGCGGTGATTCAGCTGCACCAGGGCTAAGGAGAGTAGTCCAGAGGCCTTCCTCATCAGTTCTGAGGTAAGAAACTCGAGTTTCTCCGTTTGATTTGTGAATTGGGGATTTTGATGAATAGTGACCCACTCTTGGTAGAGCTAGAATTAGCTCTGGGTCCAGTTGAGAGATGTGTTTTGAATGATGAGAGGAGGAAGGATTAGCTTTTAGTTTGTGTATGCTTGGAGGTGAACCAGGGTAAGGGAGGATCTCCCAGAACCCTGAGTTTACTGAGATGTTTATCTCACCCCGTGTGGGGATTGTGGTTTTCAGGTGATTCTTATAGCAGAGGAGAGAGGCTACAGGGCAGGAGGCCCTAGTTGAGTTTGTTAGCATGGCTGATGGCTGCAGTAGAAGACCAGAGTGGTTTTCCCTGAGAGGGTATAGGGTGTGTATACACCCATTTTGCTGTACATATTCTGTTGTATACCACATGTGTGGTCTTGACTCTGAGATGTATACGTACAGAGCTTATGTTTTTATGTATTGGATGTGGATTCCTCCTGATTATCTTTGTTGTGGTTTCTGTTTATCTGCCTATTATGTTGTGTTTATGTTATACTGGATCAGTAGGGGCTCGTTTTATGACTCTATGTAATGAGTTTTTACGCTCCATACATAATGTAATCAAGAAAATCGATTCTTACGCTTCCGCACCGCTTTTATTTAACGCTGATAGCGCGTTTCTGATATTGTTGATGATAATACTCTGGAGGCCTACGGGGTGTTACATGTAACATCCCAAAAATAATCTAATAATTATTTAGATAAAGATATATAAATATACCTTTTAGTAAAGGAAAAGATAGATTAAAATATTTTAAAATATTATATTGTTATTTTTCTTTGAAAATATATTAGTATAATAATATGTTAGATTGATTAAAGATAATTATAATTAAAGATAATTATAATTAAAGATAATGAAAATAATAGAGAAAGAAAGATCAGTTAAACAAATTTCAAATTACGTACAATTCTTATATAAGGATATATTGTTCCTTCTCTTAGAATCATACACATAAATTGTTTTCTTTGTATTAGTGAGTTGCTCAAGGACTAAGGAAAAAAAAGCGAGAAATTCTTTCGACGCAATTGGTAAAGGAGAAGAAAAATAACTAAGAGCACAAATTTCTTGCTTCAAGAGGTGAGTAAAACAAATTTTGCTAAACCTCCATAGTATGAATTCTTTAGAATGTGTTTTCTTCACACACATATATTTACATTATCTAAAGAGTTTTATCATTTTCATATATATTGACATTATCTAAAGGTTTTATCATTGAATTAATGAATGTATAATTTAACCTTTAGGATCAGGACCAATTTGTATGTATGTATGTTATGTTATAGTCATTGTAAATATTATATGTCTTAGTTATTATATTACGTATATAATTGTTGTCATATATGTGGTTTCATATTATTAGTTGATTCTATTATTGTTGTAGTGTGATTTTGAGAATTATTATTGGATGCACGAAATTAAGGAGTTTGTTGGTAGCTTTTTTAAAATGGTATTCTTGTAATTTTGTGAGTTGATCATCACCTTCTGGGAATGAAATGACCCCTCCCCCATCATTCTTTCATATTGTCGGGCACATTAAAAAAGGAATGGATAAGTTCCTAAAAATAAAGAAAACTATAACACATTATAAGGAGTGGTCAAACTTCTTTTATTGTAAAAGCTTATATTTTATACTTATATGGTGGTACATTGTAAAACTAAAAAAAAGAAATAAAATAATAAGAAAAATAAATAGAATAAAATCGAAAAAATGAAATATAAAAATTTAAAATATGAATATTTCAAATTAAATAAATATTAAATACTAAAAATCTATTTATTTATACGTCGTCTATTAATTAACATAAAAGATATAGAATATCTATATGTATATCTATATAGATATATATAATTTATTAATAATTTGAATTTTTTTCTTAAAAAATAAAGTAAAAAAAAATATTTGATAGAATCGTAATTTCAATTTGATTATATAGATACATAGAAAAAAAAAGAATATATAATAATAGAAGTAGGAATTATTGATAGAAATTAATTAAAAAATTAATTATTAATTAATAGTAATATAGAATATTTTATTTGGAAGAGAATATCTATTATAATAGATTATATCTATATGGGATGATGATGTACATTTTATTATGAGATTATAATGTTAGATATCTTCATCTGGGATGCGAATGTTATTTATTATAGATACATCCATATGTGATGGGGAAGAGATTCTAGAAATATGAGTTCATCGACCCTTTGAAGAATATGATATCTACACTGGTTCCGAAAACCAAAGAATTGAGTCTTGTGATTCTGAGAATCACTTAGTTGTGTCTGTTATATTTATTTCGATGTGATGAGGTGTTGTCATTTATTTAAATATTTTATTTATTCAAAATGTCATGAATTGTGATTGTTTTAATATGACTTTCATTGAGGGTGTATATATATAATCTTATTTTATTTTATTGTGCATACCATGGTTAATTTTCCAGATTAATGTGTCGACTGAGAACACCACTATTTGCAAACTTTGTTTAGTTGTTTTGTTCATTGAAATTATCATCTCATTATAAGTGTTGTTTTCAGAGCACGGAGAATAAGTTGCTGAGTTTGAGGAGACTTGTAGACATAGTTTTCTTAGCTACATTTATTTTAGTTTGGTTAGTACTTCAGAATAAGACTCTAGATGTGACTACTTTCGTTATATTTTTAACATTCATTTAGTTTAGATGTCCATATTTTGAGGATAATGTTTTCTTTTTGTAAAGAATCGTTTATTTTACTTATTTTACTATACATGAGGTATTTTCATATTATTATAATTTTGGGACTTCATATTCTTTTTGGTATATTTTATCACATGTTGTTATTGTAACGAAGGACATTACATGACACCCAAAGACACACAATACATGAGTATTAATTCTCATAAACCATTGGACATTTGTTTAATAACAATGCATTGGACGTTGAATAACATATTTTAATATAAAAAAATTCATTAACTATTGGATGATAATTTGTAAAAGCATAAGGATAGAAATTTTAACCATACGAGTTTATATCAAGTATGTTTTGTTACACTTCACATAAATTATTAATTCATCAATAATTTATATTTTTATTATCATCAAAACTATGAGTATTTTGGATCGTCCAATTATAACATATAGGATTGTCCATATCTAACACAAGTATGCTGATAATATCATGTTCTATTCAAAACCACCTATAGAGTGTATGTCCTTGCTTTGGCAAGATTTTATTGGAGTTATTGCTCCTAGATCTATTTCTATGTAATTTTCTTTCCCTTAAAAAAATGATTGATTTGGATGGACATATGTTGAAAAAATTGTAAAAAAAAAATTATATTTAACCCCTCTAGAAAAACTTATTCTCCCCCTCAAAAAGTATATTACACATGTAAAGAATAAAAAGAACAATTATTTTTAGTGTGTGTGCCTATATCCACATGGTTTAAGAATATATTAAGTACACATTATTTAAATTACTAAAAAATACAAAATGGATTTCGTGTTCTTTATGTAATAATATTTTTTTAACAAAATGTATCTAATTTTTTTAATTCTTACTAAAAGGCATACAATTTAAAAAAAAAACAAAAAAAATCTAAAATGCACACATTAATATAAGCGGGTACATCTTGTGCTTCCGCTTATTCAATCAACAAATTCATTAGTATATATAATTTGTTGTTGATATAATTTTTAAAATAATTATCATAAAAAAGTAAATCATATATTGTAAGTTATAATTGGATAATATTATAATTTGTTTACATATTTTTAGTGTATATAAAAGAGACATACATTAAATGTGGAAAAATTTGCCTTCACGTATACCTTCATGGTCATTAGAATGATCTGAGTGCGTGTATCCTGGCATTATCCACGCAATCGGAGATTACCCATCAAGTTTCAAGAAAGCTAGAACAAAAATAATGCTACCAAAATTTTCAAATTATGATGAAGTCTTCTCATTCACTGTAATTAAAGATTGAGTGTGAATAATGGATAATCCAAATCTCTTATTAGGTTACTACAACTCTTGCAAGTTAATCTGTAAACTTAGTGGTGAATTATTTTTCTTTTTACAGCAAGTATGGATGGAGAGATAACCATATTGCGATCTGTAACTTCCATATGAATGGGCAGCTGTGTTAATGCGTATTATATTATACACCCACCCCCATTCCGAGGCATACAACCTGCACTGAATTAAGCAAACCATAGGCTATCAAATTTAGCCAAGAGAAACGGTCTAGTAGTTACATGACACAACTGTTTAGATGTTAATTTTTCTAAAAGCATTTTTAGAAGAGAAAAGTAAGAAGAAAAAAATAAAATGAGCTTTTTCATAAGCTAAAATAAGTATTTCATTAGCTAATTTGTAGATGTCATCTTATCTTTTAGAGAAGCTACATTGGTGAGCTTCTACAAATTAACTAATAGAGAGCTTATTTTTACTTATGGAGAAGCTCATCTCATCTTTTTACTCTTATTTTCTTCTTCTATAAGTACTTCTAGAGAAGTTTACCCAAACAAGCCCAACTACTGAATACAAACAGCCTAATACTCTTAAACTCTTAGATTCTGAACTGATAATATAGGTTAAAAAATGAATTTATAGGTTAAATTTAAATATAAACAAATTCAATTAGATTTATTAAGTTATTATTTCTAAAATATTCTACATTTAATTTTAATTTTTTTATTTATGTTAGTAAGTTTCAATAAAAAGATAATTTAAAAAATAATTTTATTATTTACTTGTGATTAGAAAATTAAATGATATAAAATAACTTTATTTATTAGTGTAAAATTAATTATTATTTTTATATATGAGTCCTTACAATAAATTTGCTAACTTTTTTAATATTTTTCTTAAAAATCATACTAATAATTATTTTTAATTGATAATAATAAAAATATTTGTTACACATATACTACAAGAAAAATCCTTATTATTACCCCGGTCAAAATTCATGGCTCCGGCCAAAGTTCATCGGTACCTGCAAAAATCGGTGAGAAAATATCAATCGATAAGGTATAAATTATCAATGGATTTAAGTCCGTGGAAAAATATACTTCGGTAAATAGACATTTTCTTAATATATATATATATATATATTAAATTCTGCATGTATAATGAAAAGGGAGAGAAAAAAAACATATACAATGAGCTGGACAGATAACTCCATCTCTATTCCAAAGGAATGAAGGCAGCTGTATATAATCCACCTAAAACATACTCATCATATCATATCAAGATACACACAGATTACAAATACAATAACCAAGTCAACTTGTATGTAAAATCATTTTGTCAAAGTTTAGCATTCCTTGCCATGACAACCACGGCGACCCACTTATAACCCTATTCAAATTCACCGTTAAAGTGGTAACTTTTCTTTGATCTTGTAATAATACAGCATACTATTCACTGAGCTAACAGTCATTAAAAGGGTCCCAAGTAATTAATATTGGTATCAAGCAAAATATAGAGTGGTTATTTTTCATGGATAAAGGAATGGGAAAATACGCACACTCTAGATTGATAACAAAGGACGGAGTTTAGGAAAAAAGAATAATTTTAAATTCTCTTACACCATCCACTAATTAATTTCTTTATTTTTTTTATTATAAATCTTAAATGTGCTTTATATTGGTAACACATTATCCTTTCTTTATTTTTTTTATTATAAATCTTAAATGTGCTTTATATTGGTAACACATTATCCTTGTCTATTCGTCCATATCTCAAATCAAATATGTAATTATTAAAATAATTATTGAAGACTCAAATGATAAATATGCAAACATGATAAATCATGTTATTTTATATCTCAATGAATTTAAAAAAAAAATGTTTGTATTATATCATTTGGTCTAAGTGTCAAAACGATAATATTTGAGATTATATATAATTATACATGAATTATATTTATTTATTATTTAATTTTTTATATAAGATAATAAAAATGCAAAAAGATAATTGATTACCAACTAAAAATAAATAAAAGAAACAACCCCCACAATTTAACTAATCAAGTACTTGAAAAGTTGAAAGATACAAAAAAGAAAGAAAATAATAAAAAAAAAAAAAAAACATAAAAGTGGGCATTGGGATTGGTAGCGCCATCCAGGGCTATCTAGAAGCAGAGCCCAATGCCACCAAAAAAACAAAGTAAATAACAGTAGTAATTAAAAACCTAAAGAAGAGTGTACTATTATAATAATAGTATTTTACATTGGTTGGTCAACAATTCTGCCCAAGTTAGCACCTAACTCTCTGCTTTATGTCACTTTCGAGCCTCAGCATGCGGACCAAAGAAAAACAAAACAAAAAAAAACTACTATCCGTGTTCCTACTGGAGAATAATGAAGTGCTTAATTTCTTCATCTTCTTCTTTCATCAGATTCAGATTCAGATTCATCAATCAAGAAGAAGAAGTGTTTGGAAAGAAACGTCCATGATCCATATTCATAGCCCCACCATCACCACGGTTACTATTGCTAACAACAACATTGGTTGTTGGAGAACTCATTGGGTTAACGTTGTTGCTTAGTCTCTGAAAAAGCATGTTGTTATTGTTGTTGTTGTTGCTGTCTCCTCCACCTTGTGCGCCATCACCAGTACTATACAAATTGTACTGTTGGTTTTGCTGCTGAAACATGTGTTGTTGTTGAAGGTAGGTTATAGGGGGTGATGACATAACGAGGGTGGTTGGGCTCGGGACAGGGCGTGAGGGGAACCCAAAGCCCATGAGGTTTGGCAAAACTTGTGGTGCTAATGATGGGTTTGATGCAAAGGGTGCACTCGGGCCTCCGGTGAATTGTTGGACCATGGCCCGGAAGTTTGTGGTGTCTGTATTGAGCAGAGTGGTCGGAGTACGCCGTGAGGCCCGGGAGCGGCGGCGCGTGGGCTTGGCCACGCGCCCCTCCGGGCTTAAATGGGTCGAGCCTGATGGGCTCAAATTCGGCATGTCCTGTGGAGGACTCGTGGCCGTGACGATAGTAGTAGCAGCAGCAGCAGTAGTAACGGTGAAGTCAGGGATTGAAGGTGTGAGATTTTGGTTGTAGAATTGGAGCCAGTCATTTGGACCTGACATGGTTTGGGTCATGGCCAATGACCATCAAATAAATGAATGGAAGGAGAAGAGAGAATTATTGGAGGAACGAAGAATCCAGAAATGGAAATATGAGATGAGGGAAGTCTTGCCTTTGTTGTGGTTTTACTTTTTTTAAGGTTTGGTGAGAGTAAGAGGGAAAGAAAGTTGTGCATCGAGCTTGGTATTTATGGTGGGTTTTCTTCTTTTTCCTTATGGGGGTTTCTATTTGGTATTTTAGTCAAAAGTGTGAACGTAATGGAAGATCATCACTCTCGATTTGGAGAAAATAGTAGGTTAGATTCGGAAGGTGGCAACACGTGACATGGCACGTGAGAATAGTTTGGACTATATAATTTTACTTCTTTGTTACGTTATTAGCTAGGCTTGTCATTTCGTGAAAGTTTAAATTGTAATATATAAAAGTATTTGGCGAGATTGTGAAAAGTAATTTAATTATAAATAATTATTTTATTTAAATTAATTAAGAAATAGTTTCTTTTTATTTGATATTTAATTAAAAATGATTTAATTTTAATTTTAATATAAGGTTCATAAAAATCCACGTGATGAAATAAAAAGGTACGTGACTATATATGAAAAAAGAGATAAATATATAGTTGAATTTTCCGTGATGCTGTCGCCTTTAATTTTCCGACGGCAGCTATCTTTATAAGATAACACAATATTTAGAGTCCTTAGTCCTTACTCTTTTGTATTCGCTTATGTTCATTAATTTTTTTATTTTTTATTTGAAATCGTTGAAATTTTTATTTACAAAAGACTAAATTAGTCCATATTTCTTTTATTCATAAAAATCGATCCAGTACATATATATCAAAGAATTTATAATATTAACTCAGTAAGTATATATCAAAGAATTTATAATATTAACTCACGCATCTTTCTTAATCAATTAAATTAATTTTTTATAATAAATTAATCAATATACATAAAAGAGTGAAGGATATAAAGTTTAACTAAATATTTTTCTACTAATTATATGCAGTTTTAATTATTTAGAAAAGTTATTATTGATTTTAAATTGATAAAAGAGTGA
>PYAF01001048.1:419999-438439 GCA_007407185.1 Glycine tomentella
GAAGGATTGTAGCTCACAACACATTTCTAACAAGATTGGTGCTTTAAGGATGTGGTTTGGTGAAAGAAACAAGGTCTAGGAAGCTTGGGGCACTCAACAATGGAGGTTTGGTCGTTCCAAGGAAGGAGAAAACGAAAATGGCCCAAAAATTCGTAAAATGGCCCTTATATACTAGACCTGACCGACATGCCGCGCTGATGGCGCTAAAATCCAGTGCATCTGGCGCTCCTGGCGCCAATTTCCAGCATCTGTGGAGCTACTGGTGCCACTCTGGTGTTGATGGCGCCAAAAATCGTGAAAAATAGCCTTCAGCTACAGTGCCACGCTATCAGCACCAGCTACAGTGAAAATATTATTATTTTAATATTTTTTTATTTTTTATTTTTTATTTTTTTTAGTAACCATGGTTATTATACAAGCTGCCTGTGAAATATGTGTGTGTTTTCGGTGCCTCCTTAGTACATCCCATCTGTATGGTCCGAGAAGAACATGTGTTGTGGGATCGGTAGGCTCATGCTCACGGTCAGAACCAGAATGAGGTGACTCAGATGATGATGACTCGGTCATAATAATATGCTACACATTTTATAATCATATTAGAATTATTAACCTAATTTCTAATGCAAATTATTTTCACAAACTTACGCCATAACCTAGGTCACTAACTAGTAATATTCTAAGTTTGGACATTTCAATGCACCCAATGTAAAAGGCCTGAAGAAGGATAGTGTAGCCATGCGGTTCAACGTATGATAAATACGGTATACTGGACAATTTTTTTCCCAATTAATTAATTAGATCATTCATACTCGTAATTTGTTAACACACAAGTTGCCAACTAGTGATTACTCGAATTTGAAATTCTTTTTCTTCCACCTCTCATCTCGTACAGGTTTTATATTATTCAATTATTAAATATATGACCTTTACTTCTCTCAAATGATCTATGCTTATTTGTGCTTCGAGGTGGGGTACTTGCATGGTGGCGAAGTGGGGGTGAAGGGTTGTGTGAAACCTAAACATAAAGAAGCGGGTATGGCGTGACAGCAATGTGAACCCTTGGCCGCGAGAGGAGGGAAGACGCCTAGATTTCGCCGTTTGGTGGTGATTGCAATTGCAACATCTTCTGGGTTTGAGAAGGCTAGGGTATGAAGATCAATAGAAATGGGTTAGGAGTAAAATTTTAACGTGAGTCAACGTTACTTATTAACGGTCAACGTTTTAATTGGGATGAGACCAAAATTATTTATTTTTTAAAATTAAATAACTAAATATCTTAATTTTAAAATTAGGATATCAGAATTACATATGTATAAAATAAAGGTAAAAAAAAAAACTCAGTGAGACTATTTTTTTTTTTGGAAAAATATAAGTTTTCTCAAAAAAACCTTAAATTTTTAATTAAAATGTTTTTTTTTAAAAAAAAGATAAGATTTTATCTTAAAACTCTCACAATTTAAATTTTTTAGTCAACAATAAATACTAAAATGAACCTTCCCATTTAATTGAAAAGTAGTATCAAAATCATCTAAAAAATATACTTACTTAAGTTTTCTTTATATAAAAAATTCCATTATCCTTCATTCTCAACTGCAGGGGGCGAAAGAATCAGTCCCGACAGAGGGCCCGCAGTAGTATTTAAGTGCAAACTCTAAGCAAAACAGAAAACCCCCATAAACAAAATCATGTATAGTACAAAAAAATCATTACACAATTACTCATGGCAGATTTTAGTATATGTTATATATATACACACATATATATTCTCCGGACTCGATCATAAAAAAAATTACTTTATATTTATTTAAAAATTATTTAATTTTATTAAATTATGTTATTTTTAATTAAAAATATTTAAAAAAATTACTTTTGATTAAAATTAGATCAAATATTAAAAAAAATTGACATTAATAAATGAATAATATTTTAAAAATAATCTCATTAAATAAAATATAAATAACTTAAATTTATTTATATTAAAAAATATTATTCATATTCGATAAAAAAAGTAAATATATATTATATATTTAAGATTCAAATTCAAAATTGATGCTTTAATAAATTGGAAATAACTAAACCTAAATAAATTTGTATCAATTGATTCATATCTTTAAATGAAAAAAATACTATATTATATTTTCAGTAGAAAAATTTTGAAAAATATTTAGTTTGTTAGTTTGTATTTAAATAGGTCCAATTACATAATCGCAACCCTTAGCCTGCACGTTATATGTTGCACCAACAAAACAGGGCCAAGTCCGTGACGCAAAACAGAAAGCCAATAACCCACTTTACTTTCATTATAAATACCCCGCCACCGCACTTCTTCCCTTACAAGCTAACCTTCTTTCTCTCTACCCAACACCTACCTCTTCCCTCAACGCCAAAACGTGCCCACACACTATAAACATTCTAAGCTGAAACAAAATGAGAACCATCCCCGCCACAACAACAAATCCAATAGCACCCACAGCCACCACAACAACTCCTTATTCTCAGCACTCCACATGGCACTCTCCGGTTCCCTGTCTGTTTGGAGGACTGAATGCGATGCCAAGCTAAGTCATAATCTACGTAACCAAGCTAATAACCTAGAGGCTGTACTTAATGATAATCTAAGTCACTAATTAATAATATTGTAACCCAAATAAACCTACTTAATTAACCAATAATATTCTCAGTCACAGTAACACATGTAATTTCGAACCTAAGTAAATAAAAATTATTTAATACAACAATATAATATATTTCATGTAATTTAAAAAGCATATATTTGAGCAACACTTACTTGTTCGACAGAGTTTCCTTGCAAGAAGCTTCGAATCCAACTCCGATTTTAGAGAGAAGTCAGAGAAAAAAATTTAGAGAGAGAAACAATTGGAGCAAATGTGAGAAAAATGCTGAAGGGGGGGTATTTATAGCCTTGCTGGGTCACGTCCTTGTGTGGCGTGAATGGAGCTGGGTCACGTCCACATAGGACATGAATTGGACCCAATCTCGCTGTGGCTGGACGTGATTGAACACGTCCATGGTGGACGTGATTCAACACGTTTTGGCCGTACGTGAATGCTTGCAGTAGATTTGTAAATATGTTTCAAATTGCTATATTTTGGTAATTTTTTTATTTAAAGTACAATATATTAATTTTTTTCCCCCCATTATTTGATTGCGAAAATCAATTTCTTAGAAAAGGTTAAAATTATTTCATTTTTTTATAAAAAAATTATGATTATTTATAAATATTCAAAACTACTCAAAAAAGAAAAAGAAAAAAACACTCTGTCTTAGAGTCAAACTTTAGAGTAAAATGTTTTTACTCCGGGGCGGTGCCAGAAATTCACTCAAGGGGCAAAAAAATATATAATTTAATATAAATAAATAAATTTTTACATCCATAAAATTTCAAAAAAAATTAATATATTACATATATCTAATATTTTTTATGATAAAAATATAACTATACCAAATATAAAATAATATTATCTTTGATGATATATTTCTCCTGTTATAATTATAAAAACATAGATTCATTTTGGAATGTGTTTTTTAAAAATTTTACAATAAAAAACGTGTAATTATATATATATATATATATATATATATATATATATATTTTACACTATTATGTTATTAGGAAGCTTATTAATGAGACACTCAAACATTTCATTAATAAATACATTCATTAATTTATTAAAAATGTAAGACAATCATTAATGAAAAAAATACTTCTTAAATTAAGAATAATGATATTAAATACATCAATACTTTAACTATTTTAATTTTATGACAATATTAATTAAAATTAAATAAATTAATTATTTTATTAGTTTTAATAAATTAATTATTTGTTTCGTATATATAAGAATAGATTTAATATATAAGAAAATAAAAATAATTAGATAGATAAAATAATTTTGAGTAATTATATCTCGGCATTATAAATATTTCACTAAAATTTATAATTTCTTATTAACTCTTTTTTATGACATCAAATTACTTATCATATTTATATTTTTTTTTTTCGTTTTCTCTTCTTAATGTCAACTAACATAAAAAATTCATGTATCATTTTAAATATTTTTTTTTTATAAATTTTAAGGGGGTCATAATATTTTTTTATAGTAATATAAACACATTTTTAAAAATTGGGGACCCATGACCCCTCTCCCTCCATCCGATCAATTCGATTAGAAATTAGTCATTCATTTTTATTGTTTAACTATTTGACAATATGAAAAAACTGCCTCTATTTTTACTCTTTTTTTTTTTTATTAAACTTTGTTTTAGTCTCTATAGTTTAACAGACTAAATGTCATTTTTTGTCTATTATATTTAGTGTTTGTCTTTTTTTTTTTGATACATTAAACTTTGAAAGTCTTATTTTAATCCTTTATGTTTTTGAAGGATTTCATTTTGGTCATTTTTCCAATTTTTTTGTTAGAAATGTTAATGTTTCGTTAACTTTTAAATTCCAAAATAATTAATTTAAAATAGTACGACTAAAAATGGTAACTATGTTTATTTTATTTTAAAATTATAAATCACTAAACAAATGTTATCTCCTTTATGACTAACTCTCTGCACCAACCCTTCTTCCCTAACATTTGTCATCTTTTTCCCCAACCTCCAAAACCACTAACACCACAACCTAGATCTGCCTATTATGCATCAACCAACCCATCACATCCCCAAACCACCACACCGTCATCAACAAACAACTCAGATCCACAACCTCCATCTACCAAACAACACCATTGTGCCACCCCATATCCACATCGCAATGCACCACCACTCTTGAAGCATGCAACCCCAACACCATTGTAGCGTCATCGCATGCCACCAATACCTTCACCATCACTTCCATCACCCACTCCATTTTCCCCTCCCACTAACCCAGATCTATGCAACCACCACCACCACCCAAGCACCACCACAACATGTTGTTATCGTCAACCACACGAACCACCACCACCCAAACACTACCAACTGTGTGCTGCCACCTTCAACCTACAAACCCAAATCCACATCTCCCTCTTCCTTATTCTTGCCCTTTATAATTTCCTATTTTTCAAACAATTAGAGTACTAAACATCACAAATCCAAACAAACAATCATAACAAATGATCCAAACAAACAAATGACCTAAAATCGGTCTCGTGGAGTAACTTGGCCCTATTGACAGTGGTTAAACCGAGAAACTCAAAGGAGCGCATAGTGTGAAGGGAACGAATTTGTTCGGGTATGAGTGTGATGACATGGCTAACTGATTCTAGCTTATGTGCCTCGGAAGGTAATAGCTTTCCGGAGAAGCCATGGAAAACAATGTTGTACATGTGGATTATGGAAGCGATGTAGGAAATGGAAGATAAGGAGGACTCATACAGTGTTTGTGGGTTTGGAATATGGAAGGCTTGGTTCTATGATGGACTTGGATTATGAATTTTTTTTCTAGGGAAGAAAAAGAAGAAGTGATGCAAGTGTTGGTATGAAAAAGAGGAGAATGAGAAAAGAGGGAAATGGAGCCATTGAAGAATGAAGTTGAATAGGACCAAAATAAAGATAGTGATGGTTTGTAGTCCCCACTCTCTTAGATTAATTATTTCAAAATTTAAAAATTAACAGAACACTAATGTTGTTAACGGAAAACTGAAAAAAAGAGGACCAAATTAAAACCCTTTGAAAACATAAAGGACCAAAATAAGACTTTTAAAACTTAATGTAAAAAAAAAAAAACAAAAACATAATGGACCAAAAGTGACATTTAACCTAATTTCAAATCAATCAATTTAGTCCTTATACTTAAAAAATTGGTAGAATTAGTTCTTGTGCATTGCCGACCGTAGGAATAAATATTCAAAATTAATTCAAAAGCACTTATATTAGAGTTAAACTTTATCACTTGAGAGTTACCAAAACCATTTCCAATCAAATGTTTTAAAAGATGCATTAAAATGAACGAGTGTCTAATTATATACAAAACAGTTGTGTGCATGTGTTGCGCTTTGTTGTCCCATAGTAATCCTACCTAACTCGTGTTTGTGGTCTATAAATAAAACATAGTTGTGTTGCATCTAATCTTCCTTTTGTAGGCTACAAGGCTATAACTACATGATGGTGCACTTACACCATTTTGTTTTACAAAGTAACTCTTCAGAATGAACTTTCATTTGCGGCCACTACAACTTAAAACTCATCATCTTCTTCTTTGGCGCTTCTGCTCCTTCCTTTCCATTATCACTTATTATCTTAATGTCCCTCTTATGATAGAGCTCTACAAGATGTCTGACACAGTAGATCTCCCCCTCCTAGAAGAACCAATGTATAAAAATGTAGCATAATTTGCAAATATATCAATAAGGAATAACAATGCATTTAAATTTTCATTTCATATATCATTTTCTACAGTGTTCCTAACATTCTATGATATGCAAGGAAGGTAATGGCTAGAAATTCCCCTCTAGACATAGGAAAAATACAACTTAGAATCACCATTGGAAAAAATAGAGAATTAACAAATCCTTTTTATTTGAATTTACCTACCTCCCTGAGACTCGAGTATGATCTCATTGATGCATCTGTGTCTGTAAACAAACTTAGAGACAATAATAAAAGTCTACAAAGTCAAAAGGAGTCATGGGTAACATTTGCCAGTTGTACTTACCAAAATTTGGAGCTGACCCACTGTTAGGACTTTCGACAAGCGTACCAATTTGTTATTGTAAGTTACAAAATTTATAAGAGTTCGTCTCCATAGGGACTTTAGCTACTCAGTTAATCCAAAGAGAATTTAACAGTTCAATAGTTATGTACAAGTAGGATGAGTGAAATTTCATTTGTTTAAGAAAGTAATGAAAAATAACTAAACTTAGCAAAAATGAAATATACTTATAAGAAAGTGGGATTGGATTTCATCATTCTTACCTTTAGTATTCAATTTAACATTTACCATGCATAAATCAATTTCTATCTTTTATTGATGCACATTATTTTACCCCGAATCGATCCCTCGCATTCGAGTTCTAAGGATATATACCGAATATCGATCCCTCGCATATGAAGTAAATACACCAGCATTAAATTCACAATCACGTGCTTTATGCAATCAGAACGTTATGCCCTATTCCTAGCAACGTAACGTAATGAGTAAAATCATTTGGTTCAAACCCTAAGATTACTTTCCAGTCTCACTTAGGGTTAAATTCATGAAACTAGTGATCAAGTAGAATTAAGCATTAAGGACAGAATAAAATTACCAATAAGGAATAGAAATGATTCATGCATAAATAAATATTAAAAGAGATATGTAGGGATAAGAAGATTACATCTAATCCTTAGAGAAGCTAGCTACTCATTGTGGAGAGAACCTCCTTAAGGGAAGATTTGATGAAGGAAACCATCACCGTTTCTTTCCGGTAGAGTCCACTAATTCTCACTTCTCTCACTTTCCCTAACACTATCCTAAGCTAAAATTACCTCCTAAGCTAAGAAATTTCGTTCCAAAAGGAAGGAAAACAAAAATGGGATGCCCTTTCTTCACAAAATGCACGGCTAGTTATAGATTTTGCCTCCTGCCTGCTTCCACTCACAAAGTTATTGAAATCAAAAGATAAGTGCCATCATTGAAACCATAATTTGACTGAAATATGGCACTTATCACCCCCCAACTTAGAATCTTGCTTGTCCTCAAGCAAAGTAAATTAACACTAGGATTATAGTAAATACTTATGAACATGCTTTGTAAATAATCAACTTTTCAGAGTGATCAGAACATATTTTCAAATAGTCAACCTTGAGAATTGAAACAAAAGATGAAATTTACAAAACCAAATGAGATTAAGATCAATTCACATTTCATTTCTAAAGAACATAAGAGGAAACACTGAATTGATTCAAACAGAGGAAAACCTCTCAAATGTGTTTAGTTCTCCCAGGTAAGTGTTTATTCTCAATTCCATCACTGATATATCATAGATCAATTTTGCAGTTCATTTCCTATCAAATCAAAGTACATACTTATCATGGTTCATTAGGGCTTTTGTGGTTAGAAATCTTGGTTTTTCTGGATATTCAAAAAGTACCTTGTGAATAGGAGAGCAATAAAGATAAAACAACTTGATCATTACTTCCTATTTTTTTTCTTTTTTTTTCTTCCAAGATATCCATTTTTCTCATATCAATCTTTTCATTCACCCAACTTTGTATCATTTAAAACACAAGGAATTTATTTCCTTTTTCTCTTTTTTCTTTTTCTTTCTTTCTTTTCTTTTCTAATCACATGAATAGCAAAAGCCACATTTAAAAGTCTTTCTCATCGCATGAGCTTCCCAAAAGATTAAGTATTTTCAACAAAATAACATGCCCTTTTGCTCTCCTAACCTAAGGTATGGTAGGGAATTCTTATCCTAGGTTAGGGTTCCAACAAAATATCAAGTGTTTGGCTCAAAGGGGTTACAAAGGTAAATCATTATATATTGGGATAGCTTTTTTTGGCTAGTGGTTTAAAAAAATGTTTAAAAAGAAAGAAGGCCTAAATCATATCCATGCATCATATGTTATGACAATTAGAAATTCATACAAAATCAACTATAATTCAAATCAGTGAGGACACTCAATATAATTTCTGTTAATGCACACACTCACTTGGGCTTAAGGTCTGTTTTCATGTTCAAATCAAATCAATGTTTCAAAAGATGTTCTTTATCAATTCTATGTAAAAAGTCCTATCTTCATTTGATCTTTGGAAACTATTCCTTTGCTTTTCATTCTCAAAGTTTCCAAAAATCATTTCATGGTGTTTTGATCCAAATCAAAAAACAAGTTTCAAAATATTTATCTGTTGATTCTTTTCAAAACATGACATATCAGTTAAGCCCCAAAAAGATTTATACAACCATGTTAATAAGTCAAAAAGTATTTAAAATGTGTATTTTCAAAAAGAGAGAAACCTCTCTGTGCAAGCAAAAAGAATCAATAATGCACACAAATTATTCAAGCAAACATCAAACATAGTGACTAAATAAACAAAGTACTGAATTTAAACTACAAAGCAGTAAAGAAATATAAAACAATGTCACAGAATTTTGAAGATCGTTCTTCATCCTCACCTGCTTTGCCTTTTCCTAACAAAATGGACCTGTATCCAAGTTCTAACAAAACAGATGATACTTTAAAAAAGATAACATGTTGATAAAACTTTAGACTAAAATACGTTTAAGATTAGTGCACACCCATTACAAAATATTAATTGATAAAACTTTAGACTAAAATATCCCTATTTAATCATGTTGTTGGAATCACCATTAATCAACCATAAATATTTGGATAGTGGAGATTCTATAGACAATATTAAGTGGACATTCTTATTGATAAATGGTAAGCTATTGGTGCCTATATTAGATAACAAAAAATATTCAATGCACTAATAATTGTGAACAAGGGTATAGTAGACAAAGGGTTATGAATTTAGTCTTGAATTTGTAAAGCATTTATAGTTTTGGAACAAAACTAAAATGCTAAAACATTTATAGTTTTGGAAAGGAGTAATAGGTTTTGATTGTTCATGTTACATCTGTTGGATACAGGGGGAGCTTCATGAAGTTTGGAAGTCTTTGATACAAGATGAGTTTTGAGCTTTCAACATGCTTGAAGACTTGAAATTTTATGTAAAAGGAAAACTATTTGATTGATCCATGCATTCATGCATTCACTCATTCATTCATTGATTTAACTAAGTGTTTTTTCATGAAAATCAAACAAAGCTTTTAACATTTAACTAAGGTTTTAAATTTGATTCAAAAATTTTTGGAAAAATAGTTTTTGAACTGTTGTAATCGATTACCTTAAAGGTATAGTCGATTATTTTGTTCTTAGTTCATTCTGGAAAAGCTTTTAAGAACAATGTAATCAATTACCTATCGGAATAATCGATTATTTGACCTTTGTTTTCATATAAACTACTTTGTTGAACACTTTAATCGATTACCAATAGGTAGTAATCGATTACAAAGCTATACATTGCTATTCATGATTTTAAGACTCTCTGGAAGGATCGATTACCAATGGGTAGTAATTGATTACACAGACTTAGTTGAAAAAGTTGTCTTCCTGTCTTAATCAATTACCAAATATTGTAATCGATTACTTAGTTTATTCTGTTTTATAAAGCTTCTTGATTTAATCGATTACCAAAGATCGTAATCGATTACATAATGTATTTTGATATTTTGAAGCTTGCTGTCTTAATCGATTACAAGACGGAATAATTGATTATTTTACTCGTTACTCATGTCCAGAAACTTGTAGAACACTTTAGTCGATTACAAGGTTGATTTAATCGATTACATGAGCGTTTTAATCGATTATTAGGCGTGTTTAATCGATTACTGACAGTTACAAAAGTTTGTTATAAATAGAACCAAGGCTCAGCTTGTTTAAAAACTTGATCAATTCATATTCTGAGCATACACAAGCTTTCTAAACGTTTCCAAAGTGATTTTCTGAGTTTTATGAGTTTTTGCATCAACTAAAACACTCATGGGTTTTTGAGTGATTCTTGAAAGCAAGAAGTTTTCTTTCAAAGGTTAAGGAAGAAGAATGTTCTGAGTTTGTTTTTGTCTTTCAACCTGGATTGTTCATTCATATGCATGTCATTCACTGGATCATCAGGTTGTTTCTTTCCTTAACTCATTGATTGTAATTTTGTTTACATATTTTGTTGTAATTGGCTATTGTAATTGGATTCTTCTAGCTTGGGACTAGAGAAGGGTTCTCTAGCTTAAAGATTAGAGTAGTGTTCTCTGAATCTTTCTCCTTAGAAGTCTAATAGGGTTTTAGATTTCTGTTCTTTATCTAGGGTTGATAAAGGGAAGGTTCTTGTAAAAGCTTGTAAGAATATTTTATGATAGCGGAACTCTAATTCAGTGTGAATTAGAAGAAACTGGATGTAACTTCATGTTTTGAAGTGAACCAGTATAAATTGCTTGTGTTCTTATTTCTATATCTCTATTCTCATCTTATTCATTGATCTTTAGTTCTTTGAATCATATTCATTGTTCAACAAGTTCTATTTTGATCTACTGAATTCTTGGGCTGAGCTATTTGATTGAGTAAAAGGTTTCTTGGTTTTGAAAGTGATAAAGATCCTGAAACTCTGATTTGAATTTGAATTTTTAAATACCAAGGTTCAACCAATTCACCCCCCTTCTTGGTTGTTGTGAAGTATTCCTATTATTTTCAACATTCCATAAACTTAATCTTTAGATAATTAAACTCTGAAATTTGAATATCATTTTTACATTCAAGTTGTACTTGGAATACCATGTCTTTTCTTAAGATAAAACAAGTATCTTAGCTTCAATTCAATACTTAAAACTTTCAAAAACAATTTGACATGTCAACCCAACTCAATCTTAACAGTAACAGATTCATAAAGTTTCAGCAACATTTTAAGTTAGTCTAAATAAAGTGGCTCACAACAATATTGTATATGAATGATTTATATTGATACTACATTGTATTTAAGTATGATTGTATTAAGCAAAATGTTCATGATATACAAGTACATTTTATCATTAATCTTCAACTGAAGTATAATCAACACAAGCACATCTATCGTTATAAATTGTTACGTTGATTGAACATTTTCTTCATGGTTTTGGTTTCTTCCTTCTCATCAATGAAGTTTAAAAAGTTGCACACGAACTGGGAACAAGGATCACCAGTTGGTTTTTGTGATTAAGAAGGAAGATTTTTCTGTCTTTGTTGAAGGCAACATGATGAATTGATCTCATTTCGGTCTAAGAAACCTTCAAAGAATTATTGGAGGGTTTCTTATGAAAACAATAAGAATACCTACAATAACCAAGAGGGGGGTGAATTGGTTTAAACTTGGTCTTTTAAAAATTATGTATAAAATCAGAGTCAAAGAATCTTAATCACTTTTAAACCAAGAATGATTTTAATCAATCAAATTACTCAGCACAAGAAATCAATATCTCAAAACAGAACTTATTGAGTAATGATAATAACACCAAGAACAAATGAACAAGATTACTTGTAGATATAGAGATAAAGAAAATCAACACAAGCAATTTATACTAATCAACACTAGATTAGAGTTCCACTATTATAAAATTCAGTTCTTACAAGCTTTACAACAATCCCTCTTTATCAACCCTAGATAAAGAATAAAAATCTAAAATCCTATTAGACTCCTAATGATCAAGAACAAGAGAACACTACTCTGTTCTTCCCTAGAGAACACTACTCTAGAACAAGCTTCAAAGAACTCTTTACAATAGCATCAAATAACAGAAATTGCAAAAAACGAAATTACAATCAAAGATTATGGAGAGAAACAACCTGGTGATCCAATGAATATGAATGCATGTGATTTACCAGTCAGAGTTGAATGAGAAAAAGGATTTCAGAACATGCTCTCCAAAACTTCTTTGAGAATTCTTGCCTAAGAAATCATTCAAAACCCATGAAGATTAAAAATTGGGACAAGACTTTAGTTAACCCAGAAAATCATTTTAGAACTTTGAGAAGGCTTGTGTGTATTCAGAAATTTCGAAGTATTTAAGTTCTATTTCAAGATAAGCCTTAGACATATTTATAACAGCTTTTTGTAACAGACTGTAATCGATTAAACGTGCCAAATAATCGATTAAAATGATTCATTTAATAGATTAAATTATCACTTAATCGATTAAAGTGTTCAAGGCTGGATTATGGGTTTAACAACGAACAAAATAATCTATTAAACCGAGCTGTAATCGATTAAAGCAGTGAAGTTTTATATTTGAAGCCTCTTGTGTAATCGATTACAATGTTTGGTAATCGATTAAGGTAGTGAAGGTTCTTTAAGAAACAAGCTTATGTAATCGAATTCAAAGTATGGTAATCGATTAAATCAGTGAAACATGATTTTCAAGATAACTTGTGTAATCAATTACTGTCTATGGTAATCGATTAAAGCAGCAATGCATTACTTTTGTTTTACACTATATAATCGATTACAAATGTTTGGTAATCGATTAAAATGTTCTTCAATGCTTTTCCAGATTTAAAACTTAAGCAAATAATCGATTATACAGTTCTATAATCGATTAAAGCATAAGGTTTGCATTTTTCCAAAAACATTTCTAATTTACTTCTTTTTCAAAATAGCTTTGATTCTTTGATGAAAACACTTAAGCATGTAAATGATTATATGCATGCAAATGCAAGGATCAACAGATTGGTTCTCATACACTTCATTTTGGATTTCAATCTTCAAGACATGTGAAAAGCTTAAAACATTCTTCTAAGTCAAAAGCTTCATTCTTCTTGTTGCTCCCCCTATATCCAACAATCTCCCTCTTTTTGGCTTTGAACATGCCAAATATTGATTGACCATGTGTTAAAGATTTGAAGTGCTTTGAGGGATGAAAAAGATAGAAGTCTTGAACTTTGTTTGAACTTTGTTAACCTGAAAACAAATCAGCCTCTTTGCCAAGAACAAGTGTTAAGATATCTGTTGTCATAAACATTGATCATTTACTTCCATTAGTTAGCTTCCCTGACTTAGTTTGCTCCCCCTTACTTAGTTAATTTCGTCATTCATCAATTTGTAAAAATGCAACAAAAAGCAGAGCATAACAGAGAGCAAAACAGAGTTAGTTTTCAATCAAGTTATCAATCAATTTTTCTCCCCCTATTTGGCTTTTCAAAGGCAAAAGATAACATAACAAGAATGAGAAAAAGAAATGCAAATTTCAATAATCAAAGGGAAAGACAGTACATGAATTAGAAAACAAAAAAAAAATAGAGCAATAACAAAAAATACAAGAAGCCTAAACTAGTTTATCAAAATCATCAAGCACAAGCCTAGCTTCTATGTTTTCTAGCCTAGATTTCATCTCCTCCAAAGATGAATTTGTCTCAACACTGTGCTCATGATGCAGTGACAACAAGGCATCCATCTTTTGAATCATAAGAGATTCAAATGGACTGTAAGATGATTGAGCAGGGCCTGCATTTGCAGCATCTTCATCAGCCTCTTCATCAGCTTCTTCATTCCCAGCAGCAGGGAGTTATTGTCCAACTATTTGCCAGCCATAAGGGGTCTTGACCATCCCCAGCTTGGTAAGATGCTTCTCTTTAATAAGGTTGTTGCTTGAGTTTGTGTTGTCAACAACCTCATTAGAGACATCTATGTTGAAATAATCAATGAACACAGACACAAGGATAACATATGGGAAGGGTTCATTAACCTTTTAGACTTAAGCATTATTTCCTCAAAAATAAGAATCCAATTCATTTGAATTGAATTTTTCATGCCATACACAAGCTGTATGTCATCATCAGTGGCTTGAGCATGATTGGTGGCCCTAGGGGTCAGGATGTAGGTGATTATGTAATGAAGAAGTCTATCTTCATGAGTTATGAGACCAGTACTTAGCCTAAGCTTCAACCTCATGTAAGGATCAAGAAGCATTCCACTATAGGGATCTATCTTACTATAGCCCCCATCCTCTTCCTCAAATTTCCTTTCACCTTCAAAGGAAACACCAGCAACAACTTCCCATACTTCTGGAGTGATTTCCATGACCACTCCATTGACTTGAGACATGAGTGTCCCATCTATGGAAGCCTTAGCACAGGTTAGAACACCTTCACTAATTCAGGGTAAAAAGCACCATTCATTTCAACAAACTTTTTCAATCCCTGGGCTTCAATGAAAGCAGGGAATTGAAAACCTTCTTTAATAAATCATTCAAGGTCAAGGTGTTTGTGAAGGCAGACTAATTTGGTGGCATTGAACTGAAGATAGGTCATTTTGTCTCTCTCAGCAGGAAACCAATGGTCTAACCTATTGACAGCAGGGTTAGAGGTTTCAGCAGCCTTTCTCTTGGAAGTTTTAACTCTCTTAGATGTGGACATGGCTAATGGATGATGAGAGACTATCTGGACAAAGTTTCTAAACTTAGAGGGAAGAAGAACACAGTAGTGCTTAAGAAAGAAGATGAAGATGGTGTGATTTCTTCCTTCAACATAGGCTGTATTTATAGAAGATTTTAGGCTCCAAAGTTCAAATTTGAAATGAGGAACAATTAATTTGAATTAACCCACTAACATTAAAGCACAGAAGATTCAAATTTTGAATTAGTTGGCAGTTGGGCAGTTACAAATTCCAAGAAAATCTTGCAGATTGTGCAGTAACTCCAGGAATAATCGATTATATGCTTATGTAATCAATTAATTCGTAAGCAAAATCAGTTTCTGCAGAAGTTGTAATCAATTATTTCAGTGAAATTAGTTAAAGAAGATGAAGTGCAATCGATTATTTTCCATATGTAATCGATTATTACAATGAGATTTGAAATATAAAATGAATTTGAAGCTTGTGTAATCGATTAATTCGAGTCGTAATCGATTATTCCAGAAAGATTTGAATTTTTGAAACAGTTTCTCAAACAATTTAATCGATTACCATTCACCATAATCGATTATTCCAGTGAATTTAAATTTTGTAAAAGGACTTTTATGCTGTGTAATCGATTATTCTATGGCTTAATCGATTATTCCAGGGAAATTCATTTTCTGGATTTATTTTTCTGTGAAGAATAATCGATTACCCTGGGTGTGTAATCGATTACATGAGCACAAATTTCGTACATAACAGTTTTTCAAGTTCATTTAATTGATTAATCCGTGCTTTAATTGATTATTACAATGAAAATATCATAATGAACAGTGTTTTATGTAGCACAACTTGGAATTTTTTAGGCACATGTGATGATTGATCAAGTAAGAAGTTATTTCACATAGATAAACACATAACAATCAAGCTAGTAAAGATTAAATTCATCAAGGATACCTAGCATGTTTCTAAGAGTATAAAATCTATCTCTAGCCAAAGGTTTAGTGAATATATCAGCCAATTGATTGTGAGTATCAATGAAGTCAATTTTGATATTACCTTTTTGGATGTGATCTCTAAGGAAATGATGCCTTATCTCAATGTGTTTGGTCCTTGAGTGCATTATTGGATTCTTGGAAATGTTGATAGCACTTGTGTTGTCACATAGCAGAGGTAATTTCTTTTAATTCTATACCAAAATCTTGCAATTGTTGCTTTAGCCATAGGCTTTGAGCACAACAACTTCCAGCAGAGATGTACTCAGCTTCAGCTATTGATAAAGCAACACAAGATTGTTTCTTGCAATGCCATGAGATCAGTGAACTTCCTATTAAATGACAAGTTCCACTAGTACTTTTTCTATCCAACTTGCATCCTGCAAAGTCAGAATCAGAATAACCAACTATATTAAGTGATGCACCTTTAGGATACCAAAGACCAACTTTTGGAGTTGATTTGAGATATTTGAGGATCCTCTTGACTGCAGTTAGGTGTGATTCTTTGGGATTTGCTTGATATCTTGCACACAAACACACACTCAACATAATATCTGGTCTACTAGCTGTCAAATACAACAAAGATCCAATCATTCTCCTAAACTTTGACTCATCAACCTTCTTTCATTTTTCATCTAAATCTAGATAAGTTGATGTTGCCATTGGAGTTATAGCATCTTTGCTTTTCTCCATTTCAAACTTTTTGATCACTTCAAGGCAATACTTGGTTTGATTTAGAAATGTTCCATCCTTCATTTGCTTCACTTGAAGTCCAAGAAAGAATGTTAATTCTCCCATCATTGACATTTCAAACTCATTCTGCATAAAGCTAGAAAATTCTTTGAACAACAATTGATTAGTTGAACCAAAAATTATATCATCGACATATATTTGAACCAATAAAATATCATTGCTCTGCCTTTTGATGAACAAGGTTTTATCAACATGTCCTCTTATGAAAGATTGTTCAAATAGAAATTTGCTTAATCTTTCATACCAAGATCTTGGAGCTTGTTTTTAACCATAGAGAGTTTTCTTAAGTTTAAAAACATGGTTTGGATGTTTGAAATCAACAAAACTAGGAGGTTGCTCCACATATATTTCCTCCTCAATATATCCATTTAAGAAATCACTTTAACATCCATTTGAAAAAGTTTAAAACCCATTAAACATGAATGTGCAAGCAATAACCTAATGTCTTCCAACCTTGCAACTAGTGCAAAGGTTTCCTCATAGTCAATGCCTTCCTCTTGGTTTTATCCTTTTGCAACCAATCTAGCTTTGTTTCTGACTATGATTCCACTCTCATCAAGTTTGTTTCTAAAAACCCATTTAGTGCCAATAGGTTTGAGAGAAGAAGGTCTAGGAACAAGTTCCCAAACTTCATTTCTCTTAAATTGATTCAATTCATCATGCATGGCATGCATCCAATGTTCATCAATTAAGGCTTGATCAATATTCTTAGGTTTTATTTATGAAACAAAAGCCATATTACAGCAGAGATTTCTTAATGATGATCTAGTAAATACTCCCTTGGAAACTTCACCAATTATGTTGTTAAGGGAGAGATCTCTTGTGGTTCTCCAATCTTTTGGCTCTTGAATTGGTGTTGATTGTTTTGTTTCAACAATTTGCTCTTCCTTTTCTTCATTCATTGAGCCATTTAGTTGAATAAACTCCTCCAAAGGTTCTGCATCAATATCACACTTCTTTTCCTCTTTAGAGGGATTAGATTCATCACAAATAACATGAACTGATTCTTCCATGCATAAGGTTCTTTTATTGAAAACTCTATATGCTTTGCTATGTAATGAATATCCAAGGAATATGGCTTCATAAGCTTTAGCATCAAATTTTCCAAGTGATTATTTACCATTATTTAACATAAAACACTTACAGCCAAATGCTCTCAAATGAGAAATGTTTGGTTTTCTACCTTTGTATAGTTCATAAGGGGTTTTCTTCAAAATGGGCCTTACTAGTAATCTATTCAAAGTGTAGCAAATTATACTTACAGCATCAGTCCAAAAATATTTAGGAAAATTTGTCTCATTAAAAAGAGTTCTTGCACCTTTTTCAAGGGATCTATTTTTCCTCTCCACAACACCATTTTGTGAGGTGTTCTTGGAGCTGAAAAATTGTGGTAAATTCCATTTTCTTCATAGAATTTTTCAAAATGTTCATTTTGGAATTCTCTACCATGATCACTTCTTATTGAGATAATTTTGCTTCCCTTTTCATTTTGAGCAAGTTTGGCCAATTTTCTAAAAGCATTGAAAGCATCACTCTTGGATTTCAAAAACAAAGTCCATGTGAATCTAGAGTAATCATCTACAATGACAAGCCCATAGTAATTACCTCCTAAACTCATAGTTCTAGAAGGACCAAACAAATCTATGTGAAGTAATTCAAGGGGTCTTGAAGTAGAAACAACATTTTTACTTTGAAAAGAATTTTTTGTTTGTTTCCCCTTTTGACAAGCATCACATAATTTGTCCTTTTCAAACTTGAGTTTGGGTAAGCCAATGACTAAATCCTTT
>PYAF01001048.1:438539-455856 GCA_007407185.1 Glycine tomentella
AAGCCCATAGTAATTACCTCCTAAACTCATAGTTCTAGAAGGACCAAACAAATCTATGTGAAGTAATTCAAGGGGTCTTGAAGTAGAAACAACATTTTTACTTTGAAAAGAATTTTTTGTTTGTTTCCCCTTTTGACAAGCATCACATAATTTGTCCTTTTCAAACTTGAGTTTGGGTAAGCCAATGACTAAATCCTTTAATTAGCTTGTTCATATGATGCATGTTAATGTGATTTGTCCTTTTATGCTATAGCCAAGATTCATCAATTTTATTTATTAAGCAAGAAGTGTTATGAAAGAATGCATGACCTATGGAGAGTAAATAGATATTACCTTTTCTTTTACCTATATGAATCACCTCACCATTTTGTCCATCACATATCATGCAGCAATTTTCATTGAATGACACTTTGAACCCTTTATCACAAAGTTGGCTTATACGTAGGAGATTATGCTTTAAACCTTCCACATAAAGAACATTTCTGATTTTGGTTTTAAAGTTGTTTCCTATATTTCCTTCTCCTATTATCTTCCCTTTGTTGTTGTTGTCTCCATAGGTGACAAATCCACCATCTTTAAGAGTCAAATTAGTGAGCATTGATATGTCACCGGTCATATGTCTAGAGCATCCATTATCAAGATACCATAATGATGATCTTGCTCTAAGACATACCTGCAAAATTCAAATCAATTTTCAAAGGAAGGTACCCAATTGAGGTTGGGTCCATAGGGGTTAGCCACTTTCTTCTTCTTTTGCACCCAAATACATTCTCCATTAGGCACATAGAATCTCCTAGCATAGCATTTATAAGATGTATGTCCTTTCATCATACAATAGTTGCATGTTACAGATTTTAATGAATTCCTTGAATAAGTATTTTGATTGATCTTTGAATCATAGACATTGTTTTGATTTTTCTGTTTTGGTGGTACAAATATAGTTTTGCCAAAAGACTTTTAGCCTTGTTTGTAACCCAAACCAGAAGTATCTGCAGCATATTTTTGCACACTTATCATTTCAGCTAAGTTGCATCTACCTTTGTAAAGCTTTCTTAAAAGATCAATCAAATCACTATTCTTGGATAAGAGTAACATGTATTTTTCTCCTTGACTTCTTTTGTAATCATCAAAATCCTTTTGCAACATATTGTATTTGTCAAAACTAGATGAAGAAGAAGCACATACACATCCATTCCTTTTGTAACTTGAAACAAATTTTTCATTTTCTTCTTTCAAGTCACAAATCTTAGCTTGCAATTCTGTAATTTTTGTAACATGCCATCTAAGATTTCCTTTTAGCTTATTATTGGACATTGTAAGCTTTTTGGCCTCTTCATGCATTTCATGAAAAACATCAATGACTTGATCAAATTCAAAACTTACCTCAGTTCCAGCACTTGAGAGATCATCTTCTTCATTAATTATGGAAGTGAGACACACATTTGCTTCTTCATCTTCAGTTGATGATTCAGAAGTTGTTGACTCATTATCTTCCCAAGCTATATAGACTCTTTTAGGCTTTTCTTCTCTCTTTGTCTTGTTTTCACTTTGTTGCTTTTTCAAAAAGAACCGGAAATAGTGCATAGGTACTTTTCAATGCTGCGGGGACGAGACAACGTGACCCTTTCAAGAAAATCCTATTCCAAACAGGGATGTCGGTTCGGCATCATAGACCTCGGATTCTTTTTCGGACATGTGTCCGCCCTCTTGCCAGCTACATCACTTCATGATAGAATATTCAGATTTAATGTGGCCAGGCTTACCACATTCAAAGCAAGTGAAGTTGTTGTCACTCTTTTTGGTGTTGTTGTTGTTGTTCTTTATGAACTTTCTATTCTTGTTTCTTCTCAAGAACTTGCTAAACTTTTTGACAATTAAATTCATGTTGTCCTCTTCATCTTCTTCACTTGAGTCTTCCACTTTTTCCACCTTTGAGGATGCAGCTTTTAAGGCTATGCATTTATGTTTCTTTTCTGCATCTTCTGCATTGGTTAGTTGTGACATTTCAAGTTCATACTCAAGAAGCTTACCAAACAGTGCAACCATGGACATTTTGGATAGATTTTTTGATTCTTTGATTACTGTCACTTTTGGTTGCCATGGTCTTGTGAGACACTTGGTATTCAACTTTTCAGCATAAAAAATCTTTCTAAGACCAAGAAGATGATTTACTATGTGAGTGAATCTTGTTTGAAGCTGAGATATGTTTTCTGTGGGATTCATCTTGAACATTTCATACTCATGTATTAAGGCATGTTTTCTTGATCTTCTTACTTCATCTGTACCTTCATGAGTTATCTCCAACATCTCCCACATCTCCTTTGCACTTTTGCACCTAACATTTCTAAAGAATTCATCAGAGGAAAGTGCAAAAGTAATCATATTCTTAGCTTTAAAATCATATTGAACAACTCTCTTTTCAGCATCTTTCATTTCATCCCATTCTTTGGGAATCATATCATTACCAACAGTTTTTATAAGAATCACAGGACCTTTTTCTATTGCATTCCAAGCACCTTGGTCATTTGATTGAATAAAGATTTTCATTCTATTTTTCCAAAAACTGAAGTGCTCTCCTTCAAACATCGGAGGACAATTGAGGGAAGCACCCTCCTTAAAGGTAATTTGTGTGGTATTCATTTTCTTTTTTAAAAGAAAGATAGTGATCTTGAATAACACTCAAGAACCTGCTCTGATACCAATTGAAAATAATAGGAATACCCACAATAACCAAGAGGGGGGGTGAATTGGTTCAAACTTGGTCTTTTAAAAATTATTTATAAAATCAGAGTCAAAGGATCTTAATCACTTTTAAACCAAGAATGCTTTTAATCAATCAAACTACTCAGCACAAGAAATCAATAGCTCAAAATAGAACTTGTTGAGTAATGATAATAACACCAAGAACAAATGAACAAGATTACTTGTAGAGATAGAGATAAAGAAAATCAACACAAGCAATTTATATTGATTCACTTCTCAAGAGAAGCTACATCCAATTTCTTCTAATCAACACTAGATTAGAGTTCCACTATTATAAAATTCAGTTCTTACAAGCTTTACAACAATTCCTCTTTATCAACCTAGATAAAGAATAGAAATCTAAAACCCTATTAGACTCCTAATGATCAAGAACAAGATAACACTACTCTGTTCTTCCCTAGAGAACACTACTCTAGAACAAGCTTTAAAGAACTCTTTACAATAGCATCAAATAACAGAAATTGCAAAAAACGAAATTATAATCAAAGATTATGGAGAGAAACAACCTGGTGATCCAATGAATATGAATGCATGTGATTTACCAATCAGAGTTGAATGAGAAAAAGGATTTCAGAACATGCTCTCCAAAACTTCTTTGAGAATTCTTGCCCAAGAAATCATTCAAAACCCATGAAGATTAAAAATTGGGACAAGAATTTAGTTAACCCAGAAAATCACTTTAGAACTTTGAGAAGACTTGTGTGTATTCAGAAATTTCAAAGTATTCAAGTTCTATTTCAAGACAAGCCTTAGACATATTTATAACAACTTTTTGTAACAGACTATAATCGATTAAAATAACTCAAGTAATCGATTAAATTATCACTTAATCGATTAAAGTGTTCAAGGCTGAATTATGGGTTTAACAACGAACAGAATAATCGATTAAACCGAGTTATAATCGATTAAAGCAGTGAAGTTTTATATTTGAAGCCTCTTGTGGAATCGATTACAATGTTTGGTAATCGATTAAGGCAGTGAAGGTCCTTTAAGAAACAAGCTTATGTAATCGATTACAAAGTATGGTAATCGATTAAATCAGTGAAACATGATTTTCAAGATAACTTGTGTAATCGATTACTGTCTATGGTAATCGATTAAAGCAACAATGCATTACTTTTGTTTTACACTATGTAATCGAATACAAATATTTGGTAATCGATTAAAATGTTCTTTAATGCTTTTCCAAATTTAAAACTTAAGTAAATAATCGATTATACTATTCAATAATCAATTAAAGTAGAAGGTTTGCATTTTTCCAAAAACATTTCTAATTTACTTCCTTTTAGAAATAGATTTGATTCTTTGATGAAAACACTTAAGCATGTGAATGATTATATGCATGCAAATGCAAGGATCAACAGATTGGCTTCTCATACACTTCATTTTGGATTTCAATCTTCAAGGCATGTGAAAAGCTTAAAACATTCTTCTAAGTCAAAAGCTTCATTCTTCTTGTTACTCCCCCTATATCCAACATCTTATGTCCAATCCATTCAAAAGTATGCTCTCTTTACCCAATCTAAGGATCCTTTTAAACTTCGTTAGTTATTCGTATTAGAAAATATTATGCTACTGTTGATGTTATCTTATTAACTGTCAAATCTTTAGATAATAGCTAGCATAGGTCCTAAGAAACATTAAAAACTAGACCCATCATCTCAAGTATAAGGCGGCGTATATGTCTTGGCCTAAAACTTGAAGGATACGATTATGAACGGAGATACTTAACCTTCTTGAGATTAGGCCGACCAATCAATTAACAAGATTGAAAAGATTTATGCAAATTGCTTCCAATTTTACTTCTATTACACTATGAAAATTAAATAAAAACTTAAAACATAGTGTTAACGTAACTGAAATGATTGAAGTAAAATTTTCTCAAAATAAGTTCTTGCAAGCATTAAGATTCTCCAATTTCACTTACCTTTGCAATTGTTGTGACGACTAACTCCCGATACCATTGTTTTTTTTTTATTCTATTGTACTTTTGGCAGCCATGAATTGATCCTCAATATCTAACTGATCACATCAATGTAACTTGGAAGTCATTGTCATAAAGTTTGAGAGAAAATAAGTGAATTGTGCTTTGTTTCTCAAAAAAGTGATGCCCAGGGTTTGGGGTTTTCTTTTTGCAATTCCATTCGGGCTCGATTATAAGATATTTTTTTACTGTACTTAAGGTAATTAGTTTTTTTAAGGGAGAATATGATTAATATTATCGATAAGAAAATGAAAGGTTCGGTGCATTAGATAAAATCAGGTCAATAACCTGGGATGGAACCTCTTCTAGCCATACCCTATCATGAGTGGAAAAATATAACTCAGCTAAACCATGAGCTACCTTATTGCAACATCTCCTCACCCAGAAAATAATAGACGAGTGATTAAAATGAATCTTCCTAAAAAATTCAGAGAGCAAACCGTGGAAATATGAGTTTCAATTGTTAAGATGTCTATTCTAACTATTCACAATCTAAAAAACCATATTAGAGAAACATAGTTGAGATACCAGCTCTAGGCTCCATCTAAAAGCCATGGCTTCAACCTTTCAAGTAGTAGGCAATTGAGGGAGAAAACGTGTGGCCGCAACAAGGGGTTGTCCCTCATGATCTCTATAAATTACTCCTATACCTGTTAGGTTCCTTCATCATTTCGAACAACAACATCAAAATTCACCTTTATCTTACCAACATCAAGTGGCTTGCAGACTTGAATATCTGTCTCATCTCGTATGCTTGGTGAGCTTCATTATATGAAAGTTTCAGCCTTTGACCTTGCTGTAACACTTGTTATTGAAAATCGGTTGATTTCGCCTATTCCAAATTTCCCAATACTTCATGTTCGCCTGTCACTATGTATTGGGACAACTAATATGCAAAAGAGACTTCCTTTGTGATGTTTATTCTGGCGTTAATGTGAGATACGAACCACATACTGATATGAAGCTACAACGACTGACCTAAAATTACTAAGCAGGAATATGAAATGAACGTAAAGAAAGAAACTGACAAGACAATTCATCATTCATTAACCCATCAAAAGGACAATACATCTTAAAATAAACTAAGAAAGACCTGGATATCAAGAAAAAGCTCTCAGTCAAGAAAGAGCTCGCAGTCAAGTGAAAGAAAGTTAGAGTGAGGTGCTCTGCTAGGGTTTCTTCTCCCCCCTCCTTGGGCGCCTCCCTGTGGTTTTTCCACCGGGGTGGGGTTGGTGCAAATCCTTGGTTACGGCCTTTATTCTCTTCGGTGTCTCTCTCTTTCTTGGTTGGCTACTCTTGGATCTGGCTATTTGTGGAAGTGGCTGCTGACATTGTGCTTTTTGTTAGTGACCACACGAGCATGGGTGAGGGGAAGTGGAAGACGCATGGAGTTTATCCACTGGCGGTCCAATTATTGCTCACCACCTAATTTGGAAACATGAAGCGGTGCGTTTTCTTTTTGGTGGAACACGAAGTGAACAGTATCGCGAAATAGAGTCTCGGTTGCGCCTAAGCTTCTCTCGATTGGGTTTGTTCTCGCGATATTGGGGTTTCATCAGCAAGTCACGATCTGTGCTATTGTCTAGTGGGTTTTGTTCGGACTATAGCTGGAAAGGGATTTCGAGCCTCATCGTCTTCCGCTATAGAATGGGCTATGGAGGGTCCAGGATAGTTTCTCTTCTGCGACTAGAGTGCAGTTTATGAAGCAGATTTTGGAGGTTCGTGGCTTGCTCTAGTTTTCAAGGCCAGCCTTCAAAGCCGCAAAGCTGGACTAAGCAATTTGCAATCTCGCACTTTTTGTTTCATGTTTCTGTTGTAATTTTTGATTTACACTTTTCTTTGTATTCTGTGAGAGAAAGTTGTAATCTGGTGCTTCATTGTTTTTATTTGTATTTGGCTGCTTGGTTTTTCTGTTTGGTCTCTTCTTTTCCAAGAGAACAGCGTTCCTGTCCCTGTTCTCTTTTCCTGCAGGTGCCTTCTTTTTGCTTCGTTCATCCATGGTTATGTGAATGTGGTCATGGGTAAATCGAAGAAAAAAATTAAGAAGAAGCCAGGGGGACCGTTACCCCCTATTTTGGATGAGGTAGTCGAGCAAGAGACTGTGAAAGGGCAGTCGGTTAACGATGCCCACCAAGTGTTTGAGACTTTGCCTAAAAGAGAAAACATTGAGTTTATTTTGGGTAGTGCATCTGAATCGCGTTCCCTGGGAACTACGGATACTAGTGCCGAGCTGGTTGGTGAGGAGGACAAATCTTCAGTGGGTGATGAGGTGGAAACTTTGTCGGGGGGTGTTAACAAAGGTGCTAACAATACTCCGTGGGTGAACCTCTTCAAGGGAAACAGACAGCCTTCAAAGGGTCTTACCTTGGAATCGTTCAGGGTGGAAAATCCTAATTTTGTGATGCTGGAGGATGATGATATTCAACCACTAGAACGTGTCTGGGGATATTGCCTTATTGGATATGTTGTTGGTCGCTTTCCGGGCAAGAAGGCATTACCTGAATGTTGTGACAAATGGGGGTTAATTATACTTGTTCCCATCATGATAGTGGATGGCTTGTGTTTAAGTTTAATTCTGAGGAGGATAAAAGCATGGTCATCTCTACTGGGCCATATTTTATTTTCCAACGACCGTTACTTTTGAAGATTATGCTGGAATTGTTTGATTTTGGGGAAGAGGAGCGATGCAAGTTCCCAATGTGGGTTAAGTTGAGAAATCTGCCATTGGAATTATGGAACTCGACAGCCTTAGGAAAAATTCTCTCCATGGTGGCTGATCCCATTCGTATGGACCACATTACAGCATCTAAAGGCTCTCTCTCATATGCAAGGGCTTTAGTTGAGGTTGATGCCTCAGTGGCGTTGGTTCGGGATGTGGTGGTTAAGATGTCCAAGGATAGATCTTTTGTTCAACACATGGAATTTGAAAATCTACCATCATATTGCAAGCAGTGCAAAGTGATTGGCCACAATGGAAAAAATTGTAAATATGGGGTCTCACCAGCCATAGACAATCAAAATTTATCTAAGGCCCCAGCTGAAGGGCTTACTTTGGAGTCCAAGAGTCATGGAAAGGAGGTTGTAGACGGTGACATTGGTAAGAGCAATGCCCACAAGTTAGAAATCCAGAATAGTGCTTGTCCTGAACAAGTGCATCAAGGTCGAGAGGAGGTCAGCCAAGAGAATGCTTGGCAATCAGAGGGTAAAAACTCTTCCCAACAGAAGCAAGTTAGCAGTGTTGAGGTTACTAATGCAGTGCAAACTTGTATTGCTATTATGGAAGATTGGTCGGAGGAAGATAATGAAGAGGGGTTCATTAAGAAGAAAAATAAACACCGCTCCAAAGTTAAGGTGATTTCAGATGTTGTGGCTGGCAAAGATAAACATCTTAAAGTGCATGGTGAAGGTGACAGGAAATGTAATCCAAGTTTGGGCAGGGACCCTGTTTCCTGTAAGGATGTTTTGCATGAGAAGAGAAATCAAATTGGTAAGTTTGCCGGGGAGTCCTCTTCCAGTCATAAACCATGATTTTATCCTCATAGAACATAAGGGGTTTCAACATGCCCATTAAGCATCGGGCGATGCTTAGCTTTTTGCGTTCCAAGGATGTAGATGTTGTGGCCATCCTGGAACCTAAGATGGACGTTTGGTCTATTGAAGGGCTGATGAGAACTAAATTCAAATGCTGATAAAGTATCTATAGGTGATTTTGATATTTCCCCTCAAGCCATCAATTGCAAGGTTTCCTGCAAGATCACTGGCAGAATTTTCTGGGCTACCTTTGTTTATGGGCTTCACTCTATTAGTACCCGTAAGCAACTTTGGGAATCTTTAGCAAATTTCGAATCTTTGGTGGCTGGGCCATGGATTATTCTGGGTGATTTCAACAGTGTGCTCAATCCCCTGGACCGTTTCAATGGGTCTGTGATGTGTTGCTAACACATCTTAGTTTTAGGTTATATTTGAATTAAATCATTAGGAATTAGATTAGAATAAGTTAGTTTGTCATTTATGTTTTATTATATCTCATTTTATTACCAAAGTGTGTTTTCAGGGCCAAAAAGAGGAGATTCAAGCCAAAAGAAGAAAACCAGTTGAAGGTCTCGCGCGGATCGCGCCAGATCCCGCGCGAGTCGCGCCACTATAGGAAATCCAAGCTTCAGCATGAACAAACCGCGCGAGCCGCGCCAGGAGCCACGCTAACCGTGTCATCAATTCGGAAGCTCCACGCGGATAGCGCCAAACTCCGCGCGCTCCGCGCCAAATGCCCAGTACCAGCCTTCCAGCTCGTGGACTCCCCGCTATCAGCGTGGAGTGTCACGCTACTAGCGCCGACTATTTGTATCTACCGTGTGATCAGTGCGGGATTCCGTGCGATCCACACGGCGAAGACGCTGTTTCCTTATTTGAAAAGATATGGTTCAAAATTGGCACAGAACAGAGGCTTTGTTACTCTAATTAAACTTATCTATAAATACAAGGCCTCTGGGACTGAAGGGATCCTGGGAATCACTGAACATCATATTTTATCATTTTAAACCCTTGGAAATCAAGAATCAAGGCTAGGATTGCAGCAGAATCATGTATTCAATGACAACTTTTGTGTGCTTGAAGCCTATGTCAGGCTAAATCTTGTATTGTGGTTAGGCCAAGAACCAATGTGAACTCCTTTGTAATTTAACTGATATTGAATGAGATTGCCATGATTGTTTTATTCTACTCTGTTCTTTATTGTTTTATTCTTATTTGGAATTGGCCATTCTATTTAAGTGCTGAGGGTTAGGATTCGCAATAGGGATGTTGGGATTCTAATTGCTGACCTAAGTAGGATAACAGTTGTTCATTGCCTAGGGATAGGGATGCGTGGCTGCAAAACCTTATAATATATTCTTTTAAATGCTTAACTTGATAGAATTCACTAAGGGATTAGGTTTTTGATTCAGGTTAAAGGGTTAATTCACTAAGGGATTAGGGGTTAACTAAATTAGAAAAGATTTATTCTCTAAGCAATCAGAACAATCAACTTATGATATATTCTCTTAAATGCTTAGCTTGATAGGAATCGCTAAGGGATTAGGATTTCAATTCAGGTTAAAGGGTTAAATTGCTAAGGAATTAGGATTAATTAAATTTGGAGAGATATGTCATTTGAGTAATCAACTTGATAACCAGTTAAGTGAAAGAGGTAGGGATCAAAGGGGATTGTGCCTGACCACAATCATTCATTCCATTGGTAACAACTCAAACCAAATTTACTGCCATTTAAGTTCTTTAATTTCTGTCTTTAATTGCAATATTCAAAACAACAACCAAATTCTTTCACAAATTCTCTCTTTTTACTTCCAATTGCTAAGACCTAGAATTACTGTGAATTTCACACCAATCCCTATGGAGACGATACTTACTTACCCACTTTATTACTTGAAATGAGCGGTACACTTGCCGTTTTCGCAACAGTCTGCTGTTTCAGATTATGAGAAGAGTGATTTCAACCAATGTTGTTCTGACTTGGGCTTACATGAGTTGAAAACTAGTGGGCAGAAATTCACTTGGTCCAATGGGTGAGTTTGGAGTAAGCTGGATAGGGCTGTGTGTAATCTGGATTGGATTAACACTTTCCATAACTCTTTTTCCCTAGTTTCCAACTTGGAAACAGTCTCGGACCATGCTCCTTTGGTTATTTGTACTAACCCCGCGAGCCTTCATGGCAAGAAAGCGTTCCGGTTCAGCAACGCCATTGTGGACAGCACAGAGTTTTTACCAGTTGTTAATTGGCATTGGTCTAAAGCCGTGAGTGGGTGTTATATGTTTCAAGTTTGTAAAAAACTGAAACCTATGAAAGGAGATCTGAAACATATTTTCAAGAAGGATTTTAACTCCTTAGCTGTGAGGATTGAGGCAACAGAGTTGGAGTACCAGAATCTTTTGAGTCAGGTACAGACTAACCCTCTTAACAGGGAGCTGGCTGTAAGAGTAGCTGACCATCGGAATTATACTTGTGCCCTTTTTAAGGCTAAGGCCAGGAATGTCGCTTAGCTTTCCAAGAATAAATTTCTTTTGAATTCTGATATCAGCAGTAAGTTTTTCTATGCTATTATTAACAAAGAGAGGAACTCCCGTTTCATTCCAGCTATCATTAAAGAGAATGGCCAGACCACTACTTCTCAGGCAGAGATTGGGTTTGAGATTGTGAATCACTTTAAGGCGTTGTTGGGCACCTCTGTGAATTATGCACCCCCTTCTACCTTAGTTTGTTCTAATGGCCCGCTTGTTCACGAGGAGAGGTTTGCAGCTCTTCTTAAGCCCGTGTCTAAAGAGGAGGTGTGGGATATTTTATCTCACATGGACAACAACAAAGCCCCTGGTCCAGATGGATTCAATGCCTTGTTTTTCAAGAAGTCTTGGTCGATAGTTGGTGAAGATGTTTTTCGGGCAGTAGAAGAATTTTTTGTTAATGGCAAGATGTTGAGGTAGATTAATCATGCTTTCGTGGCGTTGATACCCAAGTCGGATAATGCTGATAGGGTGAATCAATTCCGACCCATTTTGTGCTGCAATATTATTTACAAGATCATTTCTAAGATCCTTGCAAATAGGCTGGCCCCTGTTTTAGAGACTACTATTGATGTTTCCCAAGCGACATTCGTCAAATCCAGATTCATGGCGGACAATGTGTTTCTTGTGCAAGAGCTGTTGAGGAAGTACTCTAGGAAGAGATGTTCTCCTAGATGCATGCTTAAGATTGATCTCCATAAGGCCTATGTCCGTTTCTTGGGAGTTTCTGAATTAGATGATGCATTCTCTTGGCTTCCCTCCTCAGTTTATTAGCTGGATTATGGAGTGTGTATCCTCTACATCTTTCAGTGTGTCTGTTAATGGAAATATTTATGGGCATTTTGAGGGTAAGAGAGGCTTAAGGCAAGGCGACCCCCTCTCGCCATACTTGTTTGTGATCTGTCTTGAGTATCTTTCCAGGGACCTCAAAGACTTGAAAAATAATATTTTGTTTAACTACCACCCGGCCTGTGCTGTCCACAACATTTCTCATCTTGCTTTTACGGATGATATAATGTTTTTCTCGAGAGGGGACTTTGTTTCTGTTGCCACCATCTACAACAGGCTCCTTAGCTTTTGCAGTGTCTCGGGTTTGGCCATTAGCCCTGGGAAGTCTGTTATCTTTTTTACTGGTGTTGATGAGGGGACCCTTGAGGATATTCGTTCTATGACTGGGTTCGGAATTGGTTCATTTTCGATTCGTTATTTGGCATTCCCCTCATGGCGTCCAGATTAAATGTATGTCATTATGCCCCTCTTCTTAATCAAATTGGGGGTGTTATTTATAATTGGTTACAGAAGACTTTATCTTTCACAGGCAGGCTTGAGTTGATCAAATCTGTTATCGGTGGCATAGTGAATTTTTGGATGGCTTTGTTTCCTCTTCCTTTGGCTGTTGTGGACAGAATCGATGCCTTTTGCAGAAACTTCCTATGGGGGAAATCGGAGTTGGGTAAGAAGAAGCCGCATGTGGCTTGGAGAACGGTCTGTTCGCCCAAGTTGGAAGGAGGGCTCGGGCTCCATTGTCTTAGAAGCTGGAATTCAACTCTCTTGGCTCGGTCCCTTTGGGATTTTTCTAACAGTAAGGAGTCCTTGTGGGTGAGGTGGGTCAACCATTTTTATATGAAAGGCATCTCAGCCTGGCAGTTTGTTAGCACCAAGTCTGATTCGGCCCTCATTAAGCGGTTGTTCTCTATTCATGATTGTTTGATTAATAGAGAAGGTAGCTCGGACCGGGCAGAGCTTGTCCTTAATTCTTGGATGTGCACGGGCTCCTTTGATGCAGCTAAAGCTTATAGTTATTTTCGTTCGTTCCTGAATGGCACACCTCGGCTTGGGCATCTCGGCCTACCCCGGTCTAGCCACCTCGGTGTCCCTGTGATGAATCACTCTGATCCTCTTTTGCATCTACAGCCAAGCTTTTCTTTGCTGGTGCAGCCCGGTGTCTCAGATCACCCCCATCTCGGCTCTTCGGTTTTTTGGGCCAAAGTGGTGTGGAACCCCGGCATTCCCCCCAAAGAAGCTTTCATTCTTTGGCTTGCTGCTAGGAAGAGTTGCCTCACCTTGGATCGAGCTCCCTTCCTCAATAAGGGGACCTTGTGTCAGTTTTGTAAGGCTGATTTGGAGACTAATGAGCATTTATTTTTCAAATGCAGGGTCATTCTTCGTGTGTGGGTAGAAATCTGAGATTGGGTCTCATTCCTAAGGAAGAATATTTCTCTTCACGGTACCATGAATAGCCTTGTTCTTTATAGGGCTACCTCAGGCATCAAAGGCTGGCTTCGTTGCTTGGCTTTGGCAACTTCTGTGTATTGTATTTGGTCCTTACGAAACTGTATTATGTTTGATGGTCATACTTTCCAGCACTTGAATTTAGTTGATAGAATTAAATTTCGGGTGCTTAGGCTAGCCTACTTGATGCACTTGTATTAGCAAATATTTGTTGTGTTAGCTTTTAGCTTTCTTTTAGCTTTTATTTGCTTCTTTTGGCAAGTGTATTGCTTCTTAGCTCTCTTCGGGGTTTTCCCCGTTTAGGCCTTGTATTTTGAAAGTCATTCTTGATTATCCAGGGAATGCCCTGTGTATTTGTATGTTCTTTTGGAATTTATATATTTACATATTTTCCAAAAAAGAAAGACCTGGATGCTAATAGGCTGAGATCAGGAAGCCCTTTAGGAAAAAAAACAGAGATAATTAAATAAATTAACAAAGGCCACTAAGTCCTATACTTATAGTAGCCCTTGAATCTGATGGGGCTATGAATAACACGTTGAGGCCTGCTATCAGTGCCCCCACATTCAACATAAACCTTGTCCTCAATGTTTGGGATGATGTAGCAGTTTAGGATTTGAGGAAGCGATGAGGTGTAGATTGTGCTTTATGTGGAAAGTGAGGATTCAATATTGGGTAAGCCAATAGAATCTGATAGTGGGAGTTGGTTAGGTTTGGATAATAGTGGCTTGGGAGATGGAAAGTCTTGGGTGTTGGGATTAAAGAGAGATAGTCGTTGGGGGTGGGCTGTCAAATGGGAGTTGGACACATGGACTGGGTTGGTGCATTGATAAGGGTAGGTTGTATTTGGATGTGTGGGGATGAGGTGGGTCTATGCATTTGACTGTTGGTAGTATCTAAGGGGTTAGTATGAGAATATGAGGATTTGGAAAGAGAGTGAGAGGGAAAAGTGGTTGTACTTGAGGGAAGGGAAAAAGGTCTCATAGAGGTAAAGGAAACAAGGTCCTTAGGTGAGGTGAGTTCTCTAATGAAGGTAGGAAATGAGCAGACTGTGGAGAAGAGAGGCCATGATAACAATGTAGATGGGAGATATGAACCATAGGATGAATGCATAAGCTCTATAGAAGACGTAGCTGATATGTAACAATGAAGCACCTCATAAGGGTCGTAGTACTGCTTGGCAAGCTTTTGTGATGAACGACAAATGACAGTGTGTTGACGATACGACATAAGGCACAACCAAACAAAACCACTAGGTTGGAAATTGTCCCTACACTTTTTGTTACCTTGATCCTTCATGCTCTGTCTTGTACGATGCAAGTTCTATTTCAATGTGTGTAACACTGTTTGCCTTTTTTACAGGGAAACATTAACCAAACCAGTGGTGGTAGTTCCAGCAACATAATTGCACAAGTTCGGGGGAGGATGACCATACAAGGCCTCAAATGGAGACATGCTAATGGCAGAATGAATTGATGAGTTGTACTCGTACTCCAAGAGATGTAGATACTTGAACCAGAATTGTGGTTGCTCACTAGTGAAACATTTGAGGTAAGCCTAAGGCATTGACAAACTCAGTTTGACCATCCGCTTCTAGATGGTAGGCGGTGCGGAACTATAACAGCGTTCCTTGTAACTTGAATATATCTTTCCAAAAGAAACCGAGAAAGATGGAATCCCAGTCGGAGGTGATGGTTTTTGGTATACCATGGAGACGATAAATCAACATCAACATAGCACCTTCAACCGAAGTTAATTGGGGTCATGCTAGATAAACAGGAAGCCAAGTCAGGGGTGGCAAACTTGGAAGGAAGGCCGATAAGATGCACTGACTTGTTGAGCCTATCACAAACAAACCACACCACCATGTGTCCAAAAGGAGGGTGAATGACAAAATACTTTGTCAGTTCTTCCCATACTCTCTTTGGAATAGAAAGATGTTGTAGTAATCCCAGTTTCTTTTGTGGTAGGTACTTATTTTGTTGGCATATTGAGCAATTTTTGACAAAGTTTTTGGCATCAGTGTATAAACCAGGCGATAAAAATGAAGCAACCAGTTGTGCCAAAGTAGGTTTAGGTGAGAATGCCCTGACATAGGGGTAGCATGATATTCAAGGGGAGTTGGTGGCAGAGATCAGTAATGGGTAGAACAAGGATACAATCTTTGACTAGAATAAGGCCATCTTAGACCCTGGAATAAATACTCATGTTTGGATCTGCGGAGTATTGTTTCAACAAGAGTTGACCATCAGGCTCATGAGCATAATGATTTCTAATGGTGTCCAACAAGGAAGGGACACGGGAGGAAGTTGCTGAAAAGAGCATGGCATCATCAGAAAACTACCTTGAGAGAGAGCATCCACGACAATGTTGTTTTTTCCAGGTAAAAAATGGCCTCTTTTTTAGGCTAAAATGATTCCTTACATAATGCGTACCCTATATTAAATAGGGTTTTACAAAGAATACCAACCATACAAGTGACATAATCTAAGTAATTTTAGGAAAATAGAAAAAACTAAATATTATAAAAGGATAATATCTAAATTATCTTCACTATAAAAGCTACCAATATGTGCCTTTTTAGGCCCATCCTATCATTGTTGTCAGGTTCACTCGGACCTTACCCTTAAGGTCCTTAACAAAATGAGATTGGACGTACTGAGGCTTTTTTTCTATGGTTGCAAAAAGGGAATTTAAATGGAATAAATCGTGGATGGGTTTGGAAAAAAGAATTGCACATGATTGGAGTGGGAGCTTCTATTAACACTACCAACATTGCTATTGCCACTACCCACGTGGGTTTTAAGTATTTTTTTTCCCCTGAAAATACTATTTTCATGGAATCATGATTCTGTTGATAAAATATCAATGAAATCACGTGTTTGTTGTGTAAAAAAAGACACAATAGAAATGTGATTCTATTGTGTATTTTTTCAACAAAATCATGTTTATACTATATACTTTTTTTTACACTCCTTTTTACATAGCAAAACATGAACTTGTTGTGTATTTTTATAATTTTTTTAATTAATTATAAATGCAAGTTACCTTTTTAAAGCAATCAAATTAATTGTGATATAATTTATCATTTTTTAATAGTAATCAATATCTTTTTTAATTAAAATTAAATTAATTGGATATAGGTTACCATTTATAAATGTAACTGAATTAATTTATTATATGAATACCTTTATTAACATTAATCAAATCAATTTATTATATTAATTTGTATCATAATTAATTTGATAACAATTAAAAATAACTTTTGTCATCATTAATATAAATTTAAATATAAAAGATAAATTAATTTGATTATTGTTAAAAAAGATAATGTGTGTCATCATTAATATAATATATATCATAATTAATTTAAGTAAAAGTTAACTTATATCTAAAATAATTACAATCTTTTAGCAAAAATTTAGCAAAATAAAATCATGTTCCGTTGTGTAAGAGAGAGTGCAAATTAAAAATTATACAATGAAAACATGATTCTGTTAACAATATACACACCAAAATCACATTTTTGTTGTGTATTTTTATGCACTCCCTCTGACACAATGGAGACATGATTCCATTGTGTTTTTGCCAATCAAATCATGATTTCATTGGGTAAAAATAAAACCTTACCAAGTCTTAGATATGTCCAACCAAATAGAGGAAAGAGAAAATAGTGTGAAAGAGGGAACGAAAATGGTGGACGATTAATGAGAGGAAGGGAGAAGAGTTGGGGGTGTATAGGAAAGTCAAAAGGGTGGGATGATCATTTTTCTATGGCTAGTAGTGGCAATAGCAGTCCTCAATTGGAGTTGGTGGAGTAGCTGTATTGGTTTTGGGTTGGGTAAAAAAAAGAGGTAGTGAGTATTTAGGCTTCAGAGATGTTGTGAGGTGGTCTAGGGGATGGTTTAGAGGGGTTAGATGGCCATTGAAAATTCAATGCATGAAAGGTGCAACATATGTTTGAATGGAGGGTTGGGATTAAAAGATTAAAAAAATATTAATCTAAATAGAACATACTTCAAAACAATTCACTGCCAAATCAACTAACCTAAAAATGATGTAAGAATGCTGAAAATTAAAAACAGAACAATAAAATTAAAATAAAATGAATGATCCTGTTCTGTCACTTTACTGCTAGATGCAGCTGCACTTCCTTCTTGTCTTTCTCAATCTGGGCACCCTGAAACTCAGAACAAAAACCATATATATACAGGATGTAATGGGTTTAATTCCCAGATTTAAATCCATTCATATCACAAAATGACACAATCAGACCAAGTTAAC
>PYAF01001048.1:455956-473559 GCA_007407185.1 Glycine tomentella
GCACTGCACTCCTCAGTGAGTGCTATGGTTTCACAATCTTGCAGCTTATGTTTCTTAGATAGAAGTTCTTTCATGAATTTTGCATAGTTAGGCATATTAGCCAATGCCTCAGCAAATGGTATATTGATGTGTAACTTCTTAAACATGTCTAAGAACCTGGCAAATTGCTGCTTGGTCTGCACCGGATATGGAGGCTTTTTCAAAGCGAGAAAAGTCCCACTTCCTTGGTTGAGGTACAGAATTCTGCTCATCCAAATTGTCTACAGCTTTTTCTTTTGCTGGTTCAGCTGCTGCATTTTTCTTCTCGACTTCCCTTTTACTTACCTCAGGCCTTTCTTGTGTAGTCAACACCTTACCACTTCTGGTTGTGATGGCCTTGGCATGTTCCCTTGGGTTTATAATGGTGTCACTTGGGAACTGGCCTGGTGGTCTTTCGGCCAACTGTCTTGCAAGTTGACCAATCTGATTTTCCAGGTTTCTGATGGAAGCATCTTGGTTGGTTCTGTGAGCTCTTGTTTCAGCTATAAAGGCGTTGGTTGCTTGGATATGTTCTGTTGTTGTTTTGGACAGCTGCAACACTACCTTTTCTAGTTCAGAGATGTCTTTGTTTGGAATAGGAGGGGGCTGCAAGTAGTTATTGGACTTGTAGTCCAAACCATCTCCTTGAAACCTCCTTTGATAGTTATTTCCTGCAGCAAAATTATTATTTCTCTGATAGGGCTGCTGCTGATATGGTTGTTGCTGCCTTTGATCATTCCAAACACCATTCAACTGCACAGGGTCAGCACCAACAAGAATAGGGCAAACATTAGACTCATGCTCACCTTGGCAGTACTCACAAATCATATGTGGTTGACTGGCTGCAACTTGGGCTGCAGTGTCAATTTTCTCAGTCAATTTGGCCAACTGTTAGGCCAATATTTTCTGCTCTGCAAGCATGGCATCATTGCTGGACAGCTGGATTGGCTCTCTCTTTGGCTGAATGGTAGTGCTTTCATTTTCATTCCGGGCCAGAGAATTAATTAGCTCATATGTCTGAGCTGCAGTTTTTGACCTTATAGTACCCCCTGCTGCAAGATTGACAATCATGCGTGATTCAGGAGTCATACCATTAAAGAAAATACGTACCTGCTTACCCACAGGCATATCATATTGTGGGCATCTCCTGATCAATTCTTGGAATCTGTTCCAAGCAGCACACAAGTACTCTCTTCCATTCTGAGTGAAGTTGGTAATTTCATTCACCAACCTGTTGTATTTGTCCATGGAAAAGTATTGTGCAAAAAATTGTGAGACTAGGTCGTCCAAAGTTGAGATGCTGTTGGAAGTTTGTCGGTTTAGCCATCTCAATGCATTTCCCTTAACAGCAAAAGGGAATAGGCTTAATCTTACAACATCATCTGAGACCCCTTGGTGTCTGATAGTGTCACAGATTCTGAGAAATCTGTCAATGAAATCATGTGGGTCTTCGAAGTCTTCTCCTCCAAACTGACTGCGTTCCACCAATGCTATCAATGAAGGATTTATGTCAAAGTGATTAGCTTGTATTGGTGGCCTCACAATGTTGGAGTTTGGTCTTGTGAACATAAGAGCTAGAATATCCCCTATTAGTTCATCTTCCGGTCTCGGCTGATTATTTCTTTCTTCAGCCATATCTGCCTCTGACTCTAATTCAGGAATTGAATCAAAGTCAAAGTTTTCAGCTTCTCTCCTTCTTTGTCTGGCTAGTCTCCTTCGGAAGGTTCCTTCAATTTCAAGGTCGAACTGTAAATCCTCAGAATTGACCAAACCTCGCATAAAACTCAAAGAAGCGATTAGTAACAAAAATTCCAATCACAAAGATTAAAAATTACTGTAAAAATCCGTTTACCAATCCCCGGCAACGGCGCCAAAAACTTGTTGCGAACACGGCAAGTGCACCGCTCATTTCAAGTAATAAAGTGAGTAAGTAGAGTATCGTCTCCACAGGGATTTGGGTGAAATTCATAATAATATTAGGTCTAAGTGATTGGACGTAAAAAGAAATTATTTATGAAGAATTTGTTGTGTTGTGTGTTGAGTGATTAAATAAAGAACAGAAATAAAAGAAATAAATGCAGTAAAATTGAGTGAAGTTGTTACCAATGGAATGAATGATTATGGTTAGACACAATCCCCTTTGATCCCTACCTCTTTCACTTAACTGGTTATCGAGTTTGATTACTTCTATTTACTCAGAGAATAAACCTTTTCTACTCTAGCTAATCCCTAATCCCTTAGTGAATTAACCCTTTAACTTGAATCAAAAACCTAATCCCTTAGTGAATTTTATCAAGTTAAGCATTTAAAAGACTATATTATGAGGTTCTGCAGTCACGCATCCCTATCCCTAGGCAATGAACAACTGTTATTTTACTAAGGTCAGAAATTAGAATCCCAACATCCCTATTGCGAATCCTAACCCTTAGTACTTAATTAGAATGGCCAATTCCAAATAAGAATAAAACAATGAACAACAGAGTAAAATAAAGCAATTATAAAGAAATCTCTTTCAATACCAGTCAAATTACAGAGGAGTTCACATTGGTTCTTGGCCTAACCACAATACAAAGTTTAGCCTGACATAGGCTTCAAAAACACCAAAGCATACATGAAGAACATAATTCTGCAGTAGTCCCTAGCTTTGATTCTTGACTTCCAATGGTTTCCAAGCCTTTGATTGATGTCTAATGGTGTTTTTTCCCCCTTCTTCAGTCCCAGAGGCCTTTCTTTTATAGATTGGTTTAATTAGAGTAACAAAGCCCCTGTTATGTGCCAATTTCGAACCATATCTTTTTAAATAAGGCAATTGCGTCTCTGCCGCGCTCCGGGCGTGAGATTGGCACCCCGGGCGTGAGATTCCAGAGAAGGTGGCGCTGAGATTGGCGCCCTGGGCGTGAGATTGGCGCCCCGGGCGCCATATTCCAGAGATGGTGGTTCTGAGATTGGCACCCCAGGCGTGAGATTGGCGCCCCGGGCGTGATATTCCAGAGATGGTGGTGCTCCAGGCGTGAGATTGGCGCTCCGGGCACCATATTCCAGAGATGGTGGTTTTCTTCTTTCTTTTGCCTCATTATCCTCTTTTTGGCCTGAAATCACAACTTAGTAATGAAATGAGATAAAATTAAGCATAAGCAACAATTAAACTAATTCTAACCTATATTCTTAAAGATTTAATTGAATTATAACCTAAAACTAGCCTAAAACTAAGATGTGTTTGCAACACATCAGTGGAGTAGCTATGTTGGTTTTGGGTTGGGTAAAAAAAAGAGGTAGTGAGTATTTAGGCTTCGGAGATGTTGTGAGGTGGTATAGGGGATGGTTTAGAGGGGTTAGATGGCCATTGAAAATTCAATGCATGAAAGGTGCAACATATGTTTGAATGGAGGGTTGGGATTGAAAGATTAAAAAAATATTATATCCAATGGTTTAGAATAAAAGATAGGAAAAAGTAGAAGGGTGGGATGAGGGGGTATTTTTGGCATTGATTGTGCATTTAGCTAACAATCACAAAAACAAAAATAGGGGCGCATAGGAATCAAGAGAAAATGGGGTTGGGTTTGTGCACTTTAGGGCAACACATTGATTTGGAATGATTAATGAAAAATGCAGCAATTTGAATCAACAGTTGTGATGTGGGAAAATTAAATGTTGGGTCTTGTTGAGTGTTTCTCATATTAAAGGTTGGAGACACAATTGCACGCAATAATCATGATAGTGATTTCCACCATTCATGCGATGATGAGCTTGGGCACCACGAGGGTCGCATGGAAGAGATGATGGAAAACGTAGCTTTCATAAACAACATGAACTTGGTCTCGTTAGCACTGCGGACAAGTTTATGGACAAAGACGACAACAATGGTGACATTTGGGGGGAGCTCAGTAGGGCAAAAATAAGTGACAATGGCGAATACGATGGCAGCCTTGGTGGTTTCTCTTAAGCATAAGAGAATAATATTGAGCTATAGGGGTTGCACGAACACAAAGTGTGCAGGGAGGAGAAGCATGATCTCCGTGAAGACAAAGAATTCGATGAAACCAACCTCAATGATGTTGTGTACGACCTTGTAGAGCTAGGCAACGACATAGGGAACAAACATACAGTGGTAGACAAAGGTGACATTGATGGGTTTGTGGTAAACGACACTAGTGATGGAATGAGCTAGCGAAGGAGGACAACAACATCGATCTCGCAAATCCTGATCTTGAATGTTTTGCGTTCTTTCTAGCGATTGGAGTATGGATTTTGGAAGTTGTAGAGGTGAGTAAACATCATATGGTGATGATAAAATGAATGGGGTAGATAGAACTTGTTGTTTTATGGGGTAAATGGCATCTGGTGGTGGAGATTGTAATAGTTAACAGGGAATGACGTCAAAATGCTTTGTGGGGGATCTGATGGAAAAGGGGAAATGTTTAGTGATGGTGGCCATTATGGTGGTGGAGAAGAAGGGGTCTGAAAAGGGTTGATCTAGGATGGAAATGAGAACCAATAGGCTTGCAATTGGTGGTGTGGAGTCACCAGGTGTGATGACATTGACGGTCGTGGAGGCCATGACGGTTGGGGCGAAGATAGTTGCTATTGTTGTGGGCACTAAAGCGAAGGAGATGGGTTCTAGTAACAATTGAAAGAAGATAGTTGTTGGGACGACGGTGGTTGGGGTGTCGAAGGTAACTAATGAAAATGGAATTGTAGGTGGTGGTTGTCCGTTTTGTGCAACAACGATGATGGTGTTTGCATAGTTGTATGGGTGTAGGGATAAGGAAAATGTTTGGGGTGGTCATATGGGTAATACAATAAAGGGTTAGATGATGAGGGAAAGGTAGGTGTGTATGCTAGAAAAGGGTGAGGTATTTGGGCAAAGGGGTGGGACAATGGTGGTTGGTTGGTGGTGGGAAATTATTTTTCTAATGGTGTAGGAGCGAAGTAAGGTGATGAAAGCACCATTGTTAGGATGCAAAGATTACACTACTCTACTCCTAACATTCTACAACTAAAAGAGATAAACAAAAAATTGATATTCTTCATTCATGGTTCCTTACACAGTGCATACCCTATGTTAAATAGGATTTTACAAAGAATATTGACCATACAAGTGGCATAATCTAGTAATTTTAGGAAATAGAATAAAACTAAATATTATCAAAGGATAATATTTAAATTATCTTCTCTATAAATGCTACTTATTTGGGCTTTTCTAGGCCCATCCTATCATTGTTGCCAAGTTCACTTTGATGGGCTTAGGAAGACCCAAATATGCTCTTAAAATTAAATGATTAAAAGACTATATAGATGGTCTTAAATATTTGTATTATAAATTATAGTTTTATTTTAGATTATACTTTATTGTCTATGGAACACCTTATATATAGTAATAGGTTTTGATGGTTCATGCTACAATCCATTAACTTAAACTTTAGATAAACTATTAAATATATCTCATTTTTACATTCAAGTTATTCATGAAATATCATATTGTTATTAAGCTAAAATGAGTATCTTAACTTCAATTCAGTACTTAAACTTTCAAAAACAATTTGACATGTCAACCCAACTCAATCCACAGTAACAAATTCACAAAAGTTTCAATAACCTTTTAAATTAGTCTTACTAAAGTGGCTCACAAGTCACAACAGTATTATACATGAATGATTTATACTAATACTACATTGTATTTAAGTATGATTGTTTAAGTGGATTGTTCATGATATACAACAAGTACTTTTTATTATTAATCCTTAATTGATGTATAATCGACACATGCACATCTATCGTTGTAAATTTCTGCATTGATTGAACATTTTCTTCATGGTTTTGGTTTCTTCATTCTCATCAATGAAGTTTAAAAGGTTGTGCACGAATTAGGAACAAGGATCACCAGTTGGCTTTTGTGGTTAAGAAGGAAGATCTTTTTGTCTTTGCTGAAGGCAATACAGTGAATTAATCTCAAGAAGTGAAATTAAACAAGGATTGTTACAATGTGTTACATTGTGAAAATTAAAAAAAAAACACGTAAAACACAGTGTTAATGTACTTGAAATGACTGAAGTAAATTAATTTTTCTCAGAATAAGGTCATGCAAGCATTTAAGATTTCTCCAATTTTCACTTATCTTTGAAATTGTTGAGACGACTGGCTCCTGTCATTTTTTTCCTTTTGTATAGAATTTTTTGGCGGCCTTGAATTGATCCTCGATATGTAAGTGATCACATCAACGTAACTCGGAATCCATTATCACAAAGGTTAAGAGAAAACAAGTGAATTGTGTTTTGTTTCTCAAAAAGTGATGGTAGGATTTGGGGTTTTCTTTTTGTTTTTCCATCCGTTCTCGATTATAAAAAATTTGACGTTTATCAATTACCCCATTTTCTAATCGATTACCAAGTTTCTGGAAATGCATAACAAGAAGGATTTGGATGAATTAATTATTACCCCATTTGTTAATCAGTTAGATCTATTTTTTTTGTTAAAACTATATACATCCTCATCTGTTAATTCTCATTAATGACTTTTGTTTAGATCTTATCTTTTGAAAATACTTTATGAGAGTCATCTAAGGGAACCACTTTTCATTTCAACGAGAGATTCATGATAATCAATATTCATTCTTTCTTCATCATGGTTTGAGCAAGCAAAGAAAGGCTTGAAGATATTGTGATGTTATGCACATTTAGGTGTATTTAATCCTATTTCGATTTCTTTCTAGTTTTTTTTACCTTGATTAGGGTTATCAAGGTTTATGTGAGTTGATAGGGTTTCAAATCCTGATCTTTCTCTTGTATGGTTCAAGAGAATAGTAAACCTTTTTTTAAAAATTACTTGTGCAAAGTATTTTTACTCGATTATCTATTAGTGGAAGTTCTAAGGGGTTTTAGAACAACTGGATGTGGGTCTTCTAGGACTGAACCAATATAAATTTTGTGTGTGATTCTCTCTTTCTCTAAATCTTTGCTTTTTTAATCAATTTTGGTAATGGAATTGTTGTAAAAGAGTTATAATACTATGTTTTTCATAGAATTGTGTATTTGTTGTTTTCTTTGTTGAAAAATCTTTATTATCTTGTTTTTGAGAAAACCTTGATTACATTGAGGGGTTAGTTTTAATTGAATCTTAAAAAATGAATTGGTAATTGATTTAAAAGAATCTATTCAATCCTTCCTTCTAAATTCTTATTATTCCAACAATTGGTATCTAGAGCTAGGGTCTTGAAAATTAATCAAGATTTTTATCAAAAGTTTTTTATATGGCTAGAAATCAACTACCATTTGCGGAAGGTGCATGCATTAACAGACCTCCACTCTTTTATGGCATCAACTATCCCTTTTGGAAAGTTAGGATGAAAGTTTTTATGAAATATGTTAATAGAGGCATTTGGAATGCAGTTGTAAAACTGAGCGACATAGTTATTTTAGACAGTAGACAACTTAATATTGAAATTTGTGCCTCTGTATAAATTACCATAGAATTATTTAATTTCCATAATTGTCAATTATATTGTTATATTATGGTTGAGATAAACTGCAAGATCTAATGACTGATGCATGTTCTAGAATTGTGATGATTATCTATCGGTAAAATTACTAAAATGCATGCACATATATTTATTATTATTATTATTATTATTATTATTATTATTATTATTATTATTATTATTATTATTATTATTATTATTGAATGATAATACCAGCACAGTGTGAACTCTGGCAAATTATATTTGTGGCATGCAAATTTAGATTATATTATATATATGTCTACATATTGTCATTTTTATCTGTACGCACTGTGGTTTGGGTCCTGGCGTGTTCGACACTTGGAAAATTGTTTGTTATGTTTGCTTAGATGCCTATAATTAGAGCTATTATGTTGTCTGATTGTTTTGTGTGACAAGTGGTTTTACCACCTAAAGGGCCTCGTCTGGTTCCTTAAGAGTAGTACATAGGCACGGTAGGCTTGAGCCTCGTCTCTCTTTCTTGTTTGTTTGTATGCATTTGTTGATGCACTTGGCATGAGGGCTACACATACGATGCAGTGGCAACAATCAAGAGGATTGGATAGAGATTAAGGAACCGTTGGTTCTATTTCCTTCTATGAGAAGGTGAGGTTACGTTGAGGAAGTGGATGATGGACAGAGATACACTAGGGTATAGTGGGCGGAGAGGTTTAAGGAACTTAGGGTAATTTGTGAGTGGTGACTACTCAGCATTTGGTGCTCTCATTTGGCGTGGGTAACTCTCATGCCTCACTTTGCTACTCCTGACGGGCTCTGAGACTATGCTTTTTGAGTTGGGAGATGGGGGATCGGTGTACGATGTATCCATATGTAGGGATCACTCCCGACTATCATCCACATGATTTTGTAAGACCATTAAGACCTAGGAGGATTGGTGGCAGTGTTTGGGCCCTATTGTGAATAAGTGAGATAGTTACATGCTTAGGACGCAAGAGTGTTGCTTGTGTAGATAACCACACATAGTAGTTAATGTAGATTGTATGTTTTAGTTTTGTTTGTTATTGCCTGTTGTTTATGGCATTTGAGGAGGGAGGACTCATCCTTGCAACCACCAATTTCAAGGGGAGGTCATGAGGCATCCACAGAGGATGTTCACGTGGATTAGTAGATACCGCTAGAGTTATACAGTGGATGTAACGACCCACCTCGTCGCTACGATATCACTACTCTAAACGCGTAATTTCAATTTTAAATGAAAACTCCATTAATTTAATTATGAAAATGAGGGGAAATTTTTTACGATAATACACTCACCAGACAACGCACAAATACGTAAATAAACACACACACATACACATAAATATTTAAAACCATTATATATCATTCACATGTTAGAACATAATTCATTTTTTACATGTATCTAAGCCTTTGATTTTTATATGCCCAATAAAAAAGAGTCAAGGAACCAACTAAGAAAGACTTGATAACAAAACACAACTCTCTCCCAAAATAAATTCCAATGTTATTATGTCAGCTTGGTGGCTCCAACAAAAGAATCTCCCTCCAACATCATCTACTATTGCTCATCTGCTCGCACGAATGAAGGTTCACGATCATCATAAGTACCAACCATATGGTATAAAATTTCAAGGGTGAGTTTATTATACAAAATTAAGAAACACCAGATGACAAAAATTAACAAGAAAACAATAACAATAACCACAATCATTCACAATAATCCATCAGTTCAACATACCCTTAACAAACTAGTCATCAACTTTTTCCACAATTTAAATCAATTATGCTTAGAATGATGTATGCGACTCAACTCTCAAATGCAATGTGGTACCATTTGTCAATAAATAGCCTAAGCATGTCCAGATGACACTCTCACTTACAAAAACTAGGTAGCAATTGTCGAGGTCACCTTGTCGTGCACATGCAACTTCCCCCATGTTGATCAACACAAGTCTCAAGGGAGTTCCAAACTGAGTGATATGCCCCCAAGTACCAGCATTTTTTCTCATGAAAAACCACAAATACTTACTGACAAAGTTTATAATATTTCCATGCAATTAAGAAGTATGAAACATGGACACCATTAATGCACTAATCGTGGTAGTTAAAATTTCTAAGCAATCCCTTTCCGTCTACAAGGACACTTGAAATTTTCAAACCAATGTCCTTTCCTCTATAGGGATATCTAATAGGTCACTACACCACCACGTGCATACACAACATACATCCATCATGATGACATCATCAATATCATTTCATTTCAATGTCATCATTAACATCAACATCGTCTCATCTCAATATCATCATCAACATCAACAATCATCTCATCTCAATATCATTAACATCACAAGCAATCACATTCCACGTATATACATATAAATTCATGCCTGAGATTCAATTTCTCAGGTCTTCAGACAACACAAATCTCATACAATCACAATCCATAATACCACAAGACTGATATTTTAGGGAAAATTCTAAATTAAAGAGGAGAACTATGGTATACAAGACAAACTCTTATGATCAATTAAAATTTAATAAAGAAGTAAATAGAATAACAACAATAAATTTTTGGGCAAAGTATCCTCTGTAATTAAGACTTTTCCCAAAAATTTCAATCATTACAACAACAACATCCTTCACAATTTCATTCATCAATAACAAATATATAACATCCCATTAGTTAAAAACACATTTTTCTTGAAAACCAGCATGCACAAGGACAAACATACATCCCTATAATTGGGTTCCCTAACCCCAACTATGGTATCAAAAGCTATAAACAAACAATAAACTTCCCTTATCTATCTACATCTCTCTGTTAGCTCCTTGTAGCACATTTTGAGATCTCATGTTCAGGTCGATGGAACTTGGTTGTATGAAAAGTACAAAGAGACTCTGCTTGTGGCAGTTGCACAAGATGGGAACAACAAAATTATGCCAATAGCCTTCGTCAAGGTCGAGGGTGAAACAATGAAAGCTTGGTTCTTCTTCCTCAGCAATTTGAAAAGGCATGTCACACCACAAATGGTCCTTACTTGATTTTAGACAAGCATGAGTTAATCAAAAGTGCCTACTCAAGACGGGTTAGTGGGTGGATGCCAGATATTTTTATGCATGTGTTCTGCATGTGACACATTGCACAAAATTACATGAGGAAGTACAAAAATAATGACATAAAAAAATTGATTATCAATATGGGTGAGTGTCAAACTTTTTTCTCTTCATAGTAAATATCACTTAATTATGTATTATTCACAATATTGAAATTGTATGTTTTTAACTACTCAGCATATGCAAGGATAAAACCTACTTTCAACTATTACTACAACAATTTAAGGGAAGAAGCAGATAGTGAACGAGCCATTAATTGGCTTAACTAGATTCCACAAGAAAAATGAACTCTAGCATGGGATAGAGGGTGATGATGGGGACACATGACCACCAATCTAGCTTAGTCAATCAACTCAGTACTCAAGAAAACAAGAAATCTTCCAATAAGTGTGTTGATCAAATTGACTTATCTAAGATGTAATAACCTATTCAACCAAAGTGGGAGAGAAGTTGAAGCAATTATTAGATTTGACCATGTTTATACAAAATACTAAACAAGGCTATGGAAGACACTCAAAGAAAGGCCAACTATTACCATGTTCTTGAGTTTGATCGATGTGATACACGATTCTTAGTGCAAGAGGAAATTAACCCAAGAGAGGTTTGACCAACTGGAAATTTCACGGTTAGGTTAGACTAAAAGTGGTGTGATTGTGGTATGATGTGTTGCGAACACATCTTAGTTTTAGGCTAGTTTTAGGTTATAATTCAATAAAATCCTTAGGAATATAGGTTAGAATTAGTTTAATTGTTGTTTATATTTAATTATATCTCATTTTAGTACCAAGTTGTGATTTCAGGACAAAAAGAGGAGAATCAAGCAAAGAAAGAAGATAAGCCTATTTAAAGTCTCGCGCGATCCGCGCCAGTCGTGCCACAGTGCGAAACACCAAGCTTCAGCTCGATCAAACCGCGCAAGCCGCGCCAGGAGCCACGCTAACCGCATCATCAATTCGAAAGCTCCATGCGGATAGCGCCAAACTCCGCGCGATCCGCGCCAAATGCCCAGTACCAGCCTTCCAGCTCGTGGACTCCACGCTATCAGCGTGGAGGTTCACGTTACTAGTGCCGGCCTTCGAATCTACCGCGCGATCAGCGTGGGATTCCACACGATCCACGCGGCGAAGATCCTGTTGCCTAACTTAAAGTATCTGTTTCGAAAATTGGCACAGTTTTAGGCTTTGTTACTCTAATTAAACTTATCTATAAATACAAGGCCTCTGGGACTGAAGAAATCATCCTGGGAATCACTGAACATCATATTTTATCATTCTAAACCCTTGGAAATCAAGAATCAAGGCTAGGATTGCAGCAGAATCATGTATTCAATGACAGCTTTTGTGTTCTTGAAGCCTATGTCAGGCTAAATTCTGTATTGTGGTTAGGCCAAGAACCGATGTGAACTCCTCTGTAACTTTACTGGTATTGAATGAGATTGTTATAATTATTTTATTCTATTCTGTTCTTTATTGTTCTATTCTTATTTGGAATTGGCCATTCTATGTAAGTGCTGAGACCATCAATACAAGCAAATCACTTTGACATTAATCCTTCATTGATTGCATTGGTGGAATGCAGTCAGTTTGGTGGACAAGACTTTGAAGACCCTTACGATTTCATTGATAGATTTCTGAGAATCTGTGACACTATCAGACACCAAAGGGTTTCAGATGATGCTATAAGATTAAGCATATTCCCTTTTGCTGTTAAGGGAAATGCACTTAGATGGCTAAACAGACAAACATCAGATAGCATCACTACTTGGGACAACTTAGTCTCAAAGTTTTTCGCTCAATACTTCTCCATGGACAAATACAATAGGTTGGTAAATGAAATTACCAACTTCACTCAGAATGGAAAGGAGGCCCTGTGTGCTGCTTGGAACAGATTCCAGGAACTGATCAGGAGATGCCCACAATATAACATGCCAGTGGGTAAGCAGGTACGTATTTTCTTTAATGGTATGACTCCTGAAACCCGTATGATCGTTAATGTTGCAGTCGGAGGTACAATAAGGTCGAAAACTGCAGCTCAAACCTATGAGCTGATTAATTCTCTGGCTAGAAACGAAAATGAGAGTATCACAATTCAGCCAAAGAGGGAACCAATCTAACTGTCCAGCAATGATGCCATGCTTGCAGAGCAGAAAATCTTAGCCCAACAGCTGGCTAAATTAACTGAGAAAATTGACAGACTTCAAGTCCCTGCAGCCCAAGTTGCATCCAACCAACCACATGTTATCTGTGAGTACTGCCAAGGTGAGCATGAATCTAATGTTTGCCCTATTCTTGTTGGAGCTGACCCTGTGCAGGTTAATGGTGTTTGGAATGATCAGAGACAGCAGCAACCATATCAGAGAAACTACAATTTTGCTCCGGGAAACAGCTATCAGAGAAAATTCCAAGGAGGTGGGTTAGACTATAAGTCTAATAACTATCTGCAACCTCCAGCCATTCCCAACAAGGAGATGTCTGAACTGGAGAAAGTGGTGTTGCAGCTGTCCAAAACAACCACAGAGCACATTCAGGCCACCAATGCCTTTATAAATGAAACAAGAGCTCACAGAACAAACCAAGATGCTTCCATCAGAAATCTGGAAAACCAGATTGGCCAGCTTGCAAAACAGTTGGCTGAGAGACCACCAGGCCAGTTCCCAAGTGACACAATGATAAACCCAAGGGAACATGTCAAGGCTATTACAACCAGAAATGGGAAAGTGCTCACCCCACCAGAAAAGCCTCAGGTGAGTAGAAGGGAAGCTAAAAAGAGAAGGTAGCAGCTGACACAGATGAAGAAAAAGCTGCAGAAAATTGTAAGGAGAAGAATTTTGCGCCTCCACAGAAGAAATGAGATTTCTCTCACTTTGAGAAACCCCCATATCCGGTGCAGACCAAGCAACAACTCCAGAAGCAGCAGTTTGCCAAGTTTTTAGATATGTTTAAAAAGTTGCACATTAATATCCCATTTGCTGAGGCATTAGCCAATATGCCTAACTATGCAAAATTCATGAAAGAGCTTTTGTCTAAGAAACACAAACTACAGGATTGTGAAACCATAGCACTCACTAAGGAGTGCAGTGCAATAATTCAGAGGAAGCTTCCACCTAAATTGAAAGACCCTGGAAGTTTTAACATTCCTATAGCCATAGGAAATATTAATGTAGGGAAGGCACTCTGTGATCTAGGGGCTAGTATAAACTTAATGCCATTGTCAACGTGTAAGTCCCTAGGCATATCTGAATTGAAACCTACTAGAGTTTCCTTGCAATTAGCAGACCGTTCTTTAAGGAAACCATCAGGGGTAATTGAGGATGTGCTAGTAAAGGTAGACAAATTTATATTCCCTGCAGACTTCATTGTATTAGATATGGAGGGAGAAAGTGAAATCCCTCTGCTGTTAGGAAGGTCATTTTTAGCAACTACTAGGGCCTTGATAGATGTGGAGCAAGGAAAGTTAGAATTAAGAATGGATAATGAATCTGTTGTCTTTAATGTGTTTGATGTTATGAAGCATCCAGCCGATGAACATGATTGTTTTAGGCTGGATGTGTTGGATAATGTGATTTGTGCAGGCATGACAACAGGTATTACAGCAGCTGGAGATGAAGAAGATGCAGTAAATGCAGCAGCAACAGAACATACAGCAGAAACTGCAGAAGAAACTGATGGAGAAACTACTGCAGCAGAGAATTCAGCAGCATCAGAAAATTTAAGAGATGCAGCAGAAAATTCTGCAGAAGCAAACACAGCAGCAACAACATTTGCTACAGAATTAAGCACTGCAGACCAAGAAGTCAAACCTGAACCAAGTGAACCTATGCTAGAAGTGCTGGAGAAGAAGGAAGATGATATTCCAGCTGGAGCACCGAAAGTGGAGTTGAAGGAATTACCTGAACACTTGAAGTATGTCTTCCTAGGTGAAAATGAAACATATCCAATCATAATCAACAGAGGGCTGGAATGGCATGAGGAAGAAAAATTGCTGAAGGTACTCAAGGAGCACAAGACAGCCATTGGCTGGTTTATTTCCAATCTTAAAGGTATAAATCCCTCCTTCTGCACTCATAAAATTCTAATGGAAAGTGATGTGAAACCTGTTAGACAACCACAAAGGACATTAAACCCCACAATGAAAGAAGTGGTAAGAAAAGAGGTTGTCAAGCTGTTAGATGCAGGTATGATATATCCGATTTCAGACACAGTTTGGGTAAGTCCAGTCCAAACCGTTCCAAAAAAAGGGGGCATGGCGGTCATTCAAAATGACAACAATGACTTGATCCCCTCAAGGACCATCACATGCTGGAGAATGTGTGTTGACTACCAAAGACTGAACGATGCAACCAGAAAGGACCACTTTCCTCTCCCTTTCATGGACCAAATGCTTGAAAGGCTGGCTGGTCATGATTACTACTGCTTCCTAGATGGATACTCTGGGTATAATCAAATCCCAGTAGCACCGGAGGACCAAGAAAAGACATCATTTACATGTCTATTTGGGGTGTTTGCTTACAGAAGAATGCCATTTGGACTTTGTAATGCGCCTGCAACATTCCAGAGATGCATGCTATCCATTTTCTTTGACATGGTAGAAAGAGGCCTTGAGGTATTTATGGATGACTTTTCTGTTTTTGGTTCTTGCTTTACTTCATGCTTAGCTAACTTAGCTAAAGTTCTTAAAAGATGTCAAGAGACAAATCTGGTTTTGAACTGGGAGAAATGTCATTTCATGGTAAGAGAAGGTATAGTGCTAGGCAATAAAATTTCTGAAATGGGAATAGAGGTAGATAGGGCTAAACTATTATTAATTGAAAAATTACCTCCTCCTATTAATGTGAATGGTGTTCGCAGCTTCTTAGGCCATGCAGGTTTCTACAGGAGGTTCATCAAGGATTTCTCCAAGATTTCAAAGCCACTTAGTCAATTGCTGGAGAAAGACACTAACTTTTGCTTCACTGATGCTTGTCCTGAGGCATTTAACACCTTGAAGCACAAACTCACCACTGCACCTGTTTTGATAGCTCCTGATTAGAGTTTACCTTTTGAGCTCATATGTGATGCTAGTGCTTATGCAGTAGGTGCAGTTCTAGGACAGAGAAAGGAAAAGCGTTTGCATGTCATATACTACGCTAGCAAGATTTTAAATGAGGCACAAGTTAATTATGCCACCACAGAAAAAGAGATGCTAGCTGTAGTATATGCTTTAGATAAGTTCAGGTCATATTTAGTAGGTTGTAAAGTGATTGTGTATACTGACCATGCAGCTCTTAAATTTCTGTTGAACAAGCAAGATGCAAAGCCACGTTTGTTGTGTTGGATTTTACTATTGCAGGAATTTGATTTGGAAATCAGAGACAAAGCTGGAGTAGAGAACAAGGTGGCTGACCACTTGTCTAGGATTCAGAAGAAAGATTTACAAGATGGACCAGAGATAGAAATCAATGAGTCTTTCCCTGATGAGCAAGTGCTTGCTGTGCAATTCAGTCCATGGTTTGCAAACATGGCAAACTTCAAAGCTGCTGGAATCATGCCGAAAGATCTAAATTGGCAGCAGAGGAAGAAATTCCTACATGATGCGAGAAGGTACTTCTGGGATAACCCTTTCTTATATTTTCAATGCACTGACAATGTTATCCGCAGATGTGTAGCTGAAACCGACGTGCCGAATATTCTGTGGCACTGTCATTCCTCTAACTATGGAGGCCATTTTGGTGCAAACAGAACTACACACAAAGTTTTGCAATGTGGCTATTATTGGCCAACACTCTTTAAGGATTCCAAAGACTTTGTGATGCAGTGTGATAGCTGTCAAAGAACAGGTAATATTTCTCGCAGAGATGAGATGCCACTGAACAACATCCGAGAGGTTGAGCTGTTCGATGTATGGGGTATTGATTTCATGGGGCCTTTCCCTAAATCATTCTCCAACCAATACATCTTGGTTGTTGTGGATTATGTTTCCAAGTGGGTTGAAGCAGCAACTTTGCCCACCAATGATGCTAAAGTGGTGGTCTCATTCTTGAGGAAGAACATTTTCACCAGATTTTGGGTGCCAAGAGCAATCATAAGCGATGGAGGGACTTACTTCTGTAATAAGCAGTTTGATAGCTTGTTGGCAAAATATGGAGTCAAACACAAAGTGGCTACCCCTTATCATCCTCAAACAAGTGGCCAGGTAGAGATTTCCAACAGAGAATTGAAAAGAATCTTGGAGAAAATTGTTGGAACATCAAGAAAAGACTGGTCTAAAAAGTTAGATGATGCTCTGTGGGCTTACAGGACTGCATTTAAAACTCCCATAGGTATGTCTCCTTTTCAGCTTGTTTACGGTAAGTCTTGCCATCTCCCCATTGAACTTGAACACAAAGCAATGTGGGCAACCAAATTTTTAAACTTTGAACTGTCAAAAGCTAACGAAAAAAGGTTGCTTCAGTTGAATGAATTAGACGAGTTCAGGTTAGCTGCATATGAAAATGCCAGGATCTACAAAGAAAAGACAAAGAAGTGGCATGACAACCAAATCCGCCCAAAGGAATTCGTTCCTGGCCAACAAGTGTTGTTATACAATTCTCGCCTGCGACTTGTTGCGCGATTTATGCGAATATGTTTACGGCAAGTGCACCGATCGTTAACAAGTAATAAGAGTGAGTAAGTGAGTTATCGTCTCCACAGGGATTGGGGTAATTTTTACAATAATATTAATTATAAATGATTGGAAAATAAAGACAGAAAATAAAGAACAAAGAGTTGTTGGATAAATTTGTGTTTGAATAAAAATAGAAATTAAAATAAATGCAGTAAAAATAAGAAGTTACCAATGGAAGAAACAATTGTGGTCAGGCACAATCCCTTTTGTTCCTACCTCCTTCACTTGATTAGTTTATTATCTTAAGTCACACACATGATAAATCTTTCCTAAATTCGTAAATCCTAGAACTACTAGAGTCATAACCAGCGATTTAACCCTTTAATTTGATCGAGAAGCCTAAACCCTTAGTGAATCT